>JAJLVO010000029.1:0-119269 GCA_030564565.1 Pichia sp. NRRL Y-12830
CCACTTTTTTGTCCCCCAAACACCACTTTTTCCTTCCCCCAAACACCACTTCCCATCATAATCCCCAGACCAAAACCCACCACCCACCACATGTCCGACGATCTTAAAACTGCCAAAGACGCACTCATCGCCTCTTTATTCGAACTATCCAAAGCTGCTAATGATGTATCCAAGAATGCTATAACATTCTTCAATTTATCCAATCCAAAGGCTGATGTTGTTGCCAATGGTACTTCTGACTCTTTGGATGACTTGGTCATTCCCGATGTTGATTTAACTACTGCTTCCACAGCTGCTGCCGCTGCCGTTGCTCAAGCCGCTGTCGATGCTCCTTTATCAACTGCTACCGCTAATTCTAATCACTCTGCTCCTAATACCACCACCACCCATCCTCCTGCTGATGAAAAAAAAAGAAAGAAGAAAATTCCAAGAGATCCAAATGCTCCAAAGAAACCATTAACTTCTTATATTCTATTTTTCAATCACTTACGTCAATCCGTTGCTTCTGAAAATTCAGGTTTATCACAGACTGATATTGCAAAGGAAATTGCACTCAAATGGAAATCCATGTCCGACGAAGATAAAAGTTATTGGAAAAACATTTATGAAGAAGATAAGGTCAGATATGACGCTGCATTGTTAAAATATAATGCATCAAAGGAACTTGAAGATAGCGTTCCTGTTATTGATGTAGTTGAAGTTGAAGACTTAGATGAAAGTGATGAACCAAAAAAGAAGAAGTCAAAGAAATCTTCAAAGAAGAAGAAGTCAAAAGATGAATAAATCTTTTTTATTTTGTATATTGTATTGTATTGTATTATATCATATCATATTATATCTACCTTTATTGTACTTTAATTTATCTTTCATTATCTATATCTTTTTTTAACAATTTAACTACACAGTCTATTAACTTTATGTTTATATAGATCAAGATATTTATTAAATATTGCACCACATTGACATTCATACATATCATTATCTGTTAAAGTATATGTGAAATCAATTGGTTTAGATGGCATTTCATTAATTAACATATTTCTCATAGATATGTTATGAACTGATTTGAAAATATCCAGATCATTGGGTCTTGTAGGCTTTGTTACCGATTTGGCTTTTGTTATTGATTTACTTTTATCATTACTCTTAACAATATCTTGACTTAAGCTATTTATTGTAGTATAAGGAGGTGGCACACTAACCCCTCTTTTAATTTTCCTTTTAAATTTTTTAACAATCTTACCGTTATTATTCCTGCTATGATGATTATGGAATTTTGGTTTCTTCTCTAATTTTTCAAAATCTCTTAAAATTTGTAATGTTGGTCCAACTATCCCCTTTGAAACACTGTATAACATGCCAACCTTGGATATCGACAACTCGTCCCAATTTTTAATAGATATTGATTTTGTTGTTTTTTCTCCACTGCTTATATTTGCAGGTATTTTAATCATCGTTGATGATTTCGGTTTATAATTACTAGTGAAATTTATTGGTATTAAATGTGTTATGGATGTCGTCGCCGTTGAAGGTGGAGTTGGAATTTCACTTGATGATTCTAAATAAGTATATAATTGATCATCATTTTCATCTTCACTTAATTGATACGTTACTAGTTCAGTATCTGATGCATTATCACCATTCAATTCAACATCACTCTCAACACTAGAACCACGAGTTTCAACAAGTTTATCATCTGTATCATTCCCATTACATCTGTCATCTTGCATTGATGATATTACTTTAATCAACTTAATTATAATTTCAAACAATAATTGTGTATCTGTAGTTTCACCATGTATTTTCCTCAATTGTTTAACAATCACATCATCCGATTGTAAAAGAACTGAACGATGCAATCCCAGTAAGTTCAAAATATCCATATGCAGCTTTTTTTATTTGATTAGTGGATAGTTAGTATGATGCCTGTCTAACCAATATCGTAATCTGAAGTCTTTTGTTGATTTCATGTTTGCGCCGATCGTCCCAATGTAAAGTATTTATTTTTTATTTTTGTATTTTTTTATTGGAGTTTCAAATTTCATATTTCATATTTCATAAATCCTTCTCAATTTTTCAAGTCGTCGAATTTTCTATAATATTACAGTATATTGAATCAATAGTGTATCTTGCATCCATCACATAACCATGTTTAGATCCATCAGAACATTCACATCTTCTTCTTGTGTATTTAACGCAAAGATAGATAAGGCATTAAATAGAGCTGTCCAAAATTCTCAAATTACATTATCATCAAATGAACTGATCAAACATCCTGAATTATGGAAGGGATTACCAACATCAACAATTGTTCAACTTTATAGATCAAGAGTTATCAGTATGGGTAAAAATTATAAAAAATCCGAACCTGAATTAAAATCAATTTTATCATGTGCTTCAAATCCATTAGAAGCTCAAACTTTATACAATATTTATAATTCAACGGAAAGTGATATTTATAAAGCAGATTCTGAAACTGATTATGATAATTATGTAATTGAAGGTGAATATATGGAAGATCCTCTTGAACCTTATGGATTTGATGAGTATCCAACAGGTGCACAGGATATTGTACGTGATTTTAGAGATTTAATGAATTTCAATAGAAAGGCAGCTTTTGAATTACCACAATTAGTTAAATTTAGAAAACCTTATACTCCATCCAATAATACTCCAATTACTTATAAATACACAAGATTCATTGGTGAATCACATCCAGGTGAACGTAAAGTTGTGTTATCATTTAAATTATCAGATTTAAAATTATCTGAAATTGAACAACATAAATTCAAATTAATTGCAGGTTCAAGATATGATCATAAAACTGATATTTTCCTTATGTCATCAGATAAATTTATTGAACCTTCACAAAATACTTCATTTTTGAGTGATGTTTTAGATAACTTAATTAATGAATCAAAGAAAAATCCCCAAGAATTCGCTAGTTTGCCATTAGATAAAAGACATACATTAGCAAAATATAATAAAAGTCAGAGAAAAAATAAACAAAGTATTAAATTCCCTAAAGAATGGGAAAGACCTCAAGATTATGTTCCAAAAGTCGAATTTAGTAATGTTGTTTCATAAAACCTTAAACTAATATAAATTAATCTTTTCCTTGTATATATAGATTTTTATAACTTTTAAGTTTATTCAAAACAAATTAAGTAAGTTATTTTCACAAACGAACCATATGACCATGTGGATTACAAATAGTCCCTTTTTTATCAACGATATTTACTAACTTTATTTATTAACTAGCATTCGTTTTACAAATTGACCCATTAATTAGGTATCAAAAAAAAATTAAATTTATTCCTGATATAACGCTATTTCAAGAAGGATAAAACTACTGCGTTTTATTCTTATCTTCCTTCATTTGTGGCATAAATTACTAATTCAGCCCTTTACTTTGAAATGAATTTGCCCTGCTGGGCACAGTAGCCATAGATATATAAGCGAGCTTTGAGTAACTCAGATCATTTTGTAATAATGGAGTCATAACGTTCTCTATTCTATTAAAATATTAACCTCAACATGAAAATGAAACGTTCAAATTTCAAACTTCAAATTTCAAATTTCATTTTCGTATTTCCGTCTACACACAGTACTAAACATTACTACAGTATTCATTATTCTTTAAACTGCAAACACATTTACTATTTCGTTCAATCCAAATTGTTCTAATTATGCCACCTACGAGACGTAGAGGACACACCACACGTGTTTTAAACTCAACACCACCACCTCAAGCTCATCCCAAGAGTAGAGCAACTTTAATCCGTGGAAAAGCACCTGAAGAAAATAATGAACATGATAATGTCAATCCCGATAAAGATGAACACGCTGACCATCTTGAAGGAGAAGTCAAAGAATCTGTTGAAGTATCGATTGAAAAAACTGAAAATGATAATACTGAAGAAAATGAATTCGATATTGCAGATGATATAATATATGAAGAATTCAATTCAATAATGCAATCAATTCCTAATAGTGAACCTGACCTAAAGTCACTGGATGAATTACGTATAAAATTCTATCATTTTAGAAAATTATTAATTGATCAATTACTTAGTTTAAACGTCTCAATAAATGATTTTAAATCGTATATTTTAATACCTGAACAACCAAATGTTGGAAATGAAAATAATAAACCAAATGACATGAATGGCAATACCGAAAAAAGCAATCTATCACCAACACCTCATATCAAAATAGAAAAGAGAAAATTTAATGAATTTGACAATGATGATTTTAACAAAATGGATTTTGATATTGATAGTAATCAAATCGATTTAACATCTTCTATACCAAAACAATCTGCAGATGATGATTATATACGACCACCGAATAAAAAGATTAAAGTTAAGTTAGAAGATGATGCTCAAATTGATTGTGATGCTCAAATTGATTATGATGATCAAATTTCTAAACCTTCTGGCATAAAATTAATTATCCCATCACTACATTCAGATGATGAAGAAACCAATAATGATTCTATATTTATTTCTTCAGTTTATAAGTCTAATCCTGAAGCAAATATACCAATAGATATGGATGATTTATTATTGACAATAAATGAAAATTTGGACTTATATACTGATGCAAAGAATAAATCAACATCGAAATCAGAATTAGAGTATAAACAAAAGAAATATGCAATTTCAAAATTCCCAGATTCAGATTTGAAGGATAAATTACCAGGTGAAATTCCAATGCTTGATTTTAGTGGTCCAAAACCAACACAGCAAATTGCATGGAATTCATTTTCTAGTTATATTGATCCATATTTTAGAAATTTTAATGAAGATGATTTAAAATGGTTAAAAATGAAATTTATTGCATCTAATTATTTATCAAAATATTTACAATCGGTTGAAGATAATATTAATAACTCTAACAATAACAACAGTAATAATGCTAATAATAATAACAATAGTCCAAGTGCTGGTGCTGGTGCTGGTGCTAACAATAGTACCAATGGCCATGCCGCCAATAATGGTATTTCTGGTACTCATTCTAGCACCAATTCTAACGTAAACATCAACGGTGTTGATGGAAATTTTACAGGCACACCAATAAATGATAACAATCTATTGAATCCATATTATATTCCTCCGTTAGGTCCAAAATATTCAGACATTTGGAATCTAGAAAGTGAAGGTAAAAGTGTCAAGATGTCTAAATTGAATGCAACATTATCAACAAAATTGAAAAGGGTTAATTCTGCAAAGGGTAAAAATGATGGATTAGATTTGGGTGTTATTGAAGAGGAGGATAAAATTTCTTGTGGTCCCCTAACATCCAGAATTTTGAGTGCTATTGTATCCGATGACGAAGTTGAAGATGAGAAGAAAGAAAGTAACAAGAAAAGGAAATCTGAGAAAGGAGTAAATGGACTTGATGATGAAGAGGGACATGATGATGATGATAAAGTTGACGGTGACGTTGATACAATTATGACGTTCGATCACCTAGAAAAACGATTAAATAGGGAATTAAAATATATTGGAATATTCATGAACGTTATTCAGACATTAAATAACTCAACATGGGAACAAGATTGGGCATTAGGTAAAGAAGATGATGAAATTTGTAAAGAATTAAGAAATTTACAAAAAAAATTGATGAAAGTTCAATCTTTGAATAATTTTAGGAAACTCAAAATTTTACCACTTATTGAAGAACAAATTGCATGGCAAGAATATATAATGATTGTTGATGATTTAGATAAACAAGTTGAGCAACATTATAGACGTAGAATAAATACAGCTCCCAAAAAGAACAAAAAGAATCATAGTTCTCATTCAAGTACAAGATCAAGCTTTGCTACTAACAATGATCATGATACTGAAGATTCTGCCCATTTGGTTAGTAATGCATCATTTAAGGGATTATTAGATAAAAGGAATAAATGGATAACCAAAATTGGTTCATTGTTTAAGACACCTTGGGAAATGCGAAAGATGCCTGTTGAAAGTATATTTGAAGAAGAAGTTAAAGGAGAAGAGAATGAAGAAAATGAGAATGGAGAAGAAGGTGGAGAGAATAAAAATGATAATAAAAATGAAGAAGATGAAGATGAGGAAGATGAAGACGATAATGAAGATGATGAAGACGATGATGGTGATGATGAACGCGGCAATGATGATGATAACGAAGAGAATGATAATGAAGAGGGTGATAATGAAGAGGGTGATAATGAAGAAGAAGAACAAGATGAAGATGAAGATGATGAAGATGACGATGATGAAGATGACGACGACGATGACGAAGATGAGGAGAATGAAGAAGTTTTAGAACCGATTGAAGAAGATGAAGAGGAAGAGGACGACAAGGAAGATGCTGAAGATGATGAAGAAGATGATGATGAAGAAGATGATGACGATGAAGAAGAAGAAGAAGATGATGATGATGATGACGAGGACATAGAATAGTAATCTTTTGTATAATATTTAAATTTTGTAACTATAAAAAAGCAGTGATGGATTAGTAAGGTGAAGTAAATTATTCTGGGAGAATAATCATATCAAAATTTTAATTGTTGATAACAATATGTGATTTATACCCCCATATTTATGTACAACTGTAATAATAACTACAGCGATTATTATTTAACAAAGGAATCATCTTAAATTATGATTTGAAATAAGTGAAAGATCACCTTTCTTTTCCTACTATTCTCTAATTAAACCGTGATAAAGTTTACATACAAATTAGCAAAGCAGACAGTTTTTCATTTTTTACTGTTATTCTTTTCAGTTTCTTTGATGGTTTAGATTCAATTCTAGAACTGGGGATATAAAAAACTGAGTCAGTTTCTCTACGACAATGGATATTAATTGTCGTGAAGTTGGTATTAAAATAAACTGGTATGACTTTTTGATCTTAACATTTTTAATTATTTTGTCTAACATCATGTTTAATCATAGCTGTCTATTCTTTTAATTATAGCAAGCAACCAACATGCAGTATTTTGATTTAGATATCTATAGATCATTTCGCTTCCAAATTCTGGCTTAAAGTTAGTTTTCTGCAAATATTCATTCATGTATATACATGCAAATCATTTACAAATTTGAAATATAGCGAGAGTGATTTCATGCATTTTCAAAGTGTCACGTAATAAAGCATACACTTCTAGTCACCAAATACATCTGCAAATAATGCCAGAAGCAGAATACAAAGAATTTACAAGGTTATGTTGGGGAAAAGATGTGCTAAGTTTCCAAGAATTAAATAAAATTTGGCCAAATAATTCAAGTAATTTAGACCTAATTGAAAAATTAGTAAGTGCAAGCAACTATGCAAACGTTAAGTTCCTAATTGATGAAATAAATCAGGTAATAATAATACAAGATGTAATTGGTGCTGAAGGTATTGATATTGAAGCTGTTGATTCAAGTATACGATCAGTTTTTAATAATTTTGATAAATTATGAATGTGGGGTAATATAATAGGATATAAATAATATAACGTAAAATCTAAAATTGATTAATGAATAGTTATTTTTTTCTTCTTTTTTTTTGTAAATAAATCTATAAGGAATAAACTATACATTTATAAAATAATTAAACTTACTAAGGTTGTTGAATTATGCCTTCCATAATTTCTTTAAAATACCGAAAACACCATCCTTTTCTTCGTTTTCAATCTTGTAAACACCGTAACCAGCAATGAAGGTACCCAATGTTAATAAACCCATTGCAATGGTATGAATACCGCCATAAACTCTCTTTGGGATATAATCGATAATACAAGATTGGAAACCAGCATAACAATGGTATAATAATAAACCACACATTGCACCGTCTAATGGAGACGAACCGGTAACTAATGGAGTAACAACTAATGGTGCTAAACCTAAAACAACGACTCTTTCAAAGGTCCAATGAGCCGAACCATGAAGTTTGTTTGAGGGTGGTGGAACATATGCATCATTGACGGTACCAACAATATTTCCCGGTGGTTGAGGAATAGTTTTAAAGAACCCTCTGGATGCGATGTGGGATTTAAGAAGATTTTTTTTGGTGAAACCAAGGCCGACTCTGGATGTAGAAAGCATTGTGTGGGTGGAGTGAGAATGGATGGGGGGGTCCTACAAAAACAAACAGCTCTAACTCAAAGACGGTGTCTACTCTCATCTTCAACCTTCATGTAATAGAAACGCTCCTATTGGTTTTCCCACAAGCAAAAACGAGCAAACTTCTGGAATCCGAATCGGCCATGTGCCGGAAAAAAAAGAGCGATATCCGAGAAAGGGAAAATCGAGTGAAAGGAGGCTGTGCATGGGGTGCGCGCACGTGATCTTTTTTTAAAATTTTTTTAATTTTTTTTATTAAATTGTTTTTTAATTAATTTTTTGTTTTTTTATTTTCTCCAACATGAATTTTCGATTTTCAGTTCTCAGCAAAGACCAAAAACAAAAATGATCTCATGGAAAATTAAACGAAAGGTGGAAATGCTTAGATTCGGTTGAAAGTGATCAGTAATTTTTCCGTTTTTTGCACTTTTGCATACACAAACCATGCCCCGTTTGGCTCGGAACTCGGCGCCTGTAGAGAAGCCCCCCGTTTATGATGAATATGGCTTTCCCTACAACTATATCATCGTTATTGATGCAGGTTCAAAGGGTACACGTGCTTTTCTATATGGTTATAAATCCAAAAAGCATTACATCGAATCAAATATTCCATTAAATGATGAAAATACACTTCCGCAATTGTTCTACTCTTCAAATTGGCATAAGAAAGTTAAACCGAGTATTGAAACTTCCATTGTTGAATTTGGTTTACATAATGCTAATATCATCACTTATCTAGACCATTTGATTTTCAAAATTTATAACTTGTTACCAATTGAACAGCATAATAGAACTCCTATTTTTTTCCATGCAACTGCCGGTTTAAGGGTATTGGATCCTTATCTACAAGATAAACTATTATTTCAAATCTGTAATTATTTCCAATCAAACACCGATTTTTTCATACCTGATTGTAATTATCATGTTAATGTGTTAGATGGTGATATCGAAGGTCTATATAGTTGGATTACACTAAATTATTTATTAAATAATAAGAAATCAATAGATTTTGACTCTTCTTATGGTTTATTATCGTTAGGGGGTGGATCTGCCCAAATTTGCTTTAAACCAAATGATGATTTAATCAATTCGCTTCAATTGGTTAATTTACAACTGGATGAGTCTTATCAATTATATTCAACTTCATTTTTAGGATTTGGTTTGAATCAATTACATCAAGATTATTTAAACTATTTAATTAAAAATCATGCTAATGAAGTTAGTAATGATGATGATGATACTGATCATAGTAATTTCCTTATTACTGATCCTTGTTTACCAACCGATTATTTAACTTCTTATTCAAAATATACAATTCATGGTTCAAGTGATTTTCTTAGTTGCAAATCCAATATAATCAATCAAATAATTGAAAATGTTAATCATTGTAATATATTACGTGATGATTCTACTTTTGATTTTAAAATTTCAAATTGTATGTTGGATAATCTCTCACAAAATTTGAAAATTGATTTAAATATTGATAACTTTATAGCAATTTCTGGCTATTATGATACAATTTATGAATTATTGGCATTCAACACTGCAAAAGATATATCACAGGATCTAATTTATAATCCAAGAAAATTTATCGATTTAACAATTAAAATCTGTAATTCAAACTTAACTGATTTAAATAACCATGAAATTTTTCCAAACATAAAACACCTTTCAACAGGTGAAATCTCAAACCTTTGTTTCAAGTCTACATATGTTGCATCACTATTACATAGTGGGTTTGGATTATCGATTGATGATTCAGATAAACAAAATTTACTAATTAAAGATAAAATTGACAATTTCAAATTCTCTTGGACTTTAGGAAGAGCCTTATTGTATGCAATGGATGAATCATCAAGAGAGACTGGATCAGATTTAAAAATTGGATATTATAAAAATCTATCTCCCAATTTATTCATTTATGGTTCAGAACAATCTGATACTATTCAAAGGCCTGATTTCCAAATTATGAAAGAATATCCAACATTTACATTTAATATTGATAATAGTATCAGCCCGACAATTTTACCAAATAATGAATTTGGAAATTTTGATAATTATGATAATGATGACGATATAGATTCAGGAACTGATGATATAGAAATTATATATCAGCCAAGATCCAATTTTTGGAGTATACTACTCACTATATTTTTAATACTTTTCATATTTGCAACAATTTTATTAATAATTCCACATACTCGAAGGTGGATAATTTTGAAAGTTTGTAATTTAAGAAGGAACACATATTCAGTGTTACATAATCAAAATGATAGTAATGGTACTAGTCATAATGGGAATTTGAGGAAATTTCAAAATATAGTTAACAATAATCATAAAGATTCAAATATTGAATTACAAAATTTTAATAATTGGGATGTTAATGATAACTCAGTAAATAATATAGTTTCAGATTCAGAATTTATAGTATCAGATATAGAAAACGATGAAACAGACATTAATGAAGATTGGGATTATGATAGTGACGGAATTGAAAGAGCCGTATAGATAAATGAAATAATGTAAATAATTTAAATAATATATACATATAATACTAATAAAGAACCTTTAATGATTCAATAACTATTCAACGTTAATATTCCAACTTCGTAAATCTTCTCTAACTTCTGCTTCAGTTAATGGTTTGAAACGTTTAATCTTAGAATTCTTCTTATTCTTTGAACCTTCTTTATAGTATGAATAAAACAAATCATCAGAGTCAGAACCTGATTCTGATTCATCACCATCTTCATCATTATTTGATTGATTTCCAATCGTTTCAAAGTCTTGAAAATCTGCAAAAATATCATTACCACCATCATTAAAATTTGAAAACTTTAGGCCATTTGCTGAACTCATCTCACCATTACTACCCGTATTTGCTTGAAACCAACCATTATTCTTATTTATATCACTAGATTCTCTATATTCATTTTCCATAACATCAACTAGATCAACACCTTCTTCATTTTTTTTCCAACCGTTCCCATTTTTTTCAATTATATCTTTAACTGATTCAGCAGGTGTAAATTCTTCATATTTAATGGAACTTATTTGCCAAGTAAATTTATATGTTTTATTGATTAACTCATCCAGTAATGATGTTTCATTGATAGCAGACTCACATGCTTCATTCATTAGTTTTTGTGTTTTTAAATCCTGATGAATATTCGAACGTTTGGATTGTGGTTGTTGTTGTTGTACTTGGTCTGATGGCGATATTGAAGTCATAAACATACTTGAAGTTGGTGAAGTTAATGATTTTTGATAATTTTGTGGCGTATATTCGCCACTTGCAATACTCTTGTTACTACTTTTACCATTTAACACTTTGTCTATTGTTGGAGATCTTGCAGCTACTGGGGCTGGGATGGTAAAACTTCTTCTATGTAGACCATTCGAAGCTGGTGAAACCAGTGTTGACTTTGATCTTTGAGAATTTAAAGATATTTCATTACATAAATTCGAAGGCGATTCGGTGCTTGTTGATGTTTTATAATTGGTATTACTATCATTAGATAAATGTTTTATGAATAAATTTAATTTAACAATTGTGTTTGTTTTCGACCTTTCTAATAAAAATCTTGAGTCTATCGGTTTCCTTTCATTAATATATTCAGAAACATTGATTGTTAATGTACCTAACAATTCTTGATGATTGTCATGTTTTATCAAAAATGAAATGCCTAGCCATTTATTTGATAACATATCATCGCCCGTATTTGAGGAATTTGCAATTACTTTGAATTCTGATTTATAAACCCCAGAATCACCAAACGTAACACGATGGTTTTTAATATTTACCATGTCTGATGTATAGTTGGACACATGTAAACCTTTAAAATTATTTTTAATTTTATCATTCGATAACGTACATACCATATAACATTTGGTATCATCAAACATTGGTATATTAATCAGTTCTATAACTTTAGCTTCAAGCACAAACGATAATTTCTTCATTTTTTATTATTATTGGGGTATATGATGACTGAATCCGAAACAATCCGGGGAAAAATGTTTAGAGAAGTCCTATCACCTTAACAAAAATTATATATAAATTCTATTTTTTATTTCTGCTGCAGAGGGCGTACCCGGTACTATTATTTTTTTTGTTGATTTAATCTTTATTATTATTTATGTTTTTTTTTCTTTTATTAAAATAATAAATAACCACACATAATGTCAAATTGGAAAAAGCTGTTCAAGGGGAAGGCGTCTGCAGATGATCATTTGACGATGTCTTCAGCCTCAAGTACAGATTATAGCTTCGATGATCAACCAACCCAACAACAACAAACTGATGGAGAAGGTAAAACTCCAGTGGATCCACAAGCAACTTTTAGTGAATCACGTAAAACATTTGTAGATTCGGATGTTAATGAATTATCAAATAATGTCAATAAGTTAAATATCAATGAATCAAAGCCTGTATTAATTACAAAAAATTTAGAAAATACAGATCCAGTTATTGAAAATGATAATGTGGAAGCAATACTTCAACAACAACCATCGGGTAGAATGAAGCCTGGTTTACTTACCATTAAAGTTTATTCCTCGAAAGATTTAGAAATTCCGGTTCCATTAAGAATTAATAAACAAATTTTAACTAAATTAGCAAGCTTAGGACAACATATTAATGAAGAAGAATTAACTTCAAATATTGTTTCATTAAATGACTCATTGGATGAAGCAGCAAATACCAATTTGTCATATTATTTACCTTCGACTTTAAGAATTAATTCAAATGCTGAACCAAATAAAAGTATAGTTGCACAATATAATCTAGTTTATGCAATTATCGAAGTTGAAAACTCAAGTGAAAGAATTAGTTCAGTTGGAAATACAATTGCAAACACTAAATTTAATAGTGTTACAACATTTGATATCACATCACCAAATAACGCAATTTTGACGATTCAAATTTACATAAGAGTTCCTGGTTCATTATTAGAATCTAATAAACAAGAAGATCATTTAATTGGATCAGTTATGTGTAAATTATCAGACTTATATAAACCAACATCTAATGGTTTTCAACAAGTTAGATTGTTAAATCATCAATGGTTGAATCTGAAAAATCCTTATACAGATGATGATTTAATTGGATCATTAAATTTAACATTAGATTTTAAACCATTAACAAAGGAATGTAAACCATTATCAATTGAAGATTTTGATTTATTAAAGGTTATTGGAAAGGGATCATTCGGTAAGGTGATGCAAGTGAAGAAGAAAGATACCGGAAAAATTTATGCATTAAAATCAATTAGAAAAGCCCACATTGTCAATAAAATGGAAGTTACTCATACTTTAGCAGAGAAATTTGTTCTAAGTAGAGTTAATAGTCCATTTATTGTACCATTAAAATTTGCATTTCAGTCAAATGAAAAATTATATCTTGTTCTATCATTCATAAATGGAGGTGAATTATTTTATCATTTACAAAAGGCAAGAAGATTCCCATTGATTAGAGCAAAGTTTTACATTTGTGAATTATTATCAGCGATTGAAACATTACATTCGTTAAACATTGTTTATAGAGATTTAAAACCTGAAAATATCTTGCTAGACTATCAAGGTCATATTGCACTATGTGATTTTGGATTATGTAAAATTAATATGAAATTAGATCAAAAGACAAATACATTTTGTGGTACACCTGAATATTTAGCTCCCGAATTATTATTGAATAAAGGATATACAAGAGTAGTCGATTTTTGGACCTTAGGTATTTTACTATATGAAATGTTAACTTCACTACCACCATTTTATGATGAGGATGTACCAACAATGTACAAAAAAATTTTAGAAGACCAATTAATATTTCCAAGTGATATGGATTCAATTACAAAAGACTTAATTACAAAATTGTTGAATAGAGATCCAACTAAAAGATTAGGATTTAATGGAGTTTCAGAAATTAAAAATCACGAATTTTTTAAAGATATTGATTGGGAAAAATTAACTAACAAAGGTTATATACCACCTTATAAACCACAAGTTAAGAACTCAATGGATATTTCGAATATCTCAAGTGAATTTACTGATGAAAGACCAATGGATTCAGTTGTTGATGATTATTTAAGTGAATCAGTTCAAAAACAATTTGGCGGATGGACTTATGTTGGTAGTTATGGTGGAAAATAAGTATGGTCTATATGCTTTTATTTTTATACAGATGAAATTGAAGGACAATTATCAAATCTTGAAATATTGTACCTAAAGAACCTAATAGCCAACTTAAGTTGAGTAATAAATATTTTTTGTCAAATCTATAAGTTAAAATTTGTAAACTGTAAGTCATATTTCCTAACATTGTCAATAAAAAGAATAATAATGATAAACCTTTTGTAGATTTCTTTTTATAATTATGATAAATTTGAGGGAATCTTGCGGCAAGATACAAAATTGCTGATAAATAACCACAGATTTGTGGACCTAATTGATGTTGACTTTTATTGATGGTCAAGGATTCCGTATTTGAACCATTTAATGATAAAAATGAACCAAAAATACCAGATGAAATAACGAGTATTATAGGTAGGACATATCTTGTAAAAATAGAATGATTTTCAGGTTCATAAACAACATCTTCAAGAGTTGATGATCTTCTTCTATTATGATGTTTATGATGGGTGTTATGGGTAATCGCTGGGCTTGTACCTGATGTTGTTGTTGTTGTTGTTGTTGTTGTTGTTGTTACTGTTGAACCATATGTTTCAGGTACCTCATGTTCATAATGAATTGCATGTTCACCTAAAAGTAAAGATTCACTGTCAACAACAATTCTTTTATGTAATTTTGCTGAACGTTTTTTATCATAAACAATTCTAATATAAATATAAAATGCAAGCGTAACCATATCAGCAAAGAAAAACCAAAATGCAATAAGTATTACTTCGGGTAATAACCTAGCCCATATAGCACCAACTAAATTAAAAATATCACCTGTTGCCCAACATACTAGAAATATAGGTGAAATCCCATCAACTGTTTTAAGTCTCCATTGCTCAATCAATTGAGGAACCATTAAAATCAGCCAACATGTGAACGAGATGGATCCAAATATGGATGATAGTTTTTCATGTATCGTTGATGGAGTGTATTCAAGTAGGGAAAGCATTGTTGAAGAGTAAAAGAAAAACGAAGGAAAATGATGCAACCATTTACTTGTTCAACTTCGTCATTCTCTATCTATCAACGAAACAAATTTTTTTCTCACTGTAACGCGGTTAATGACTTGGATTACTTTTTTGGGAAGGTGAGTTTTTCTTTTTTCTTTTTTGGTTTTTAGTTTTCTATTTTTTATTTTCATTACTTCTACTTTTACTTTTACTTTAACTTATTCATTTCCTGCTTCTATACCAATACTCTTTTCTTCTGTAACCATGTCCAAATGCAATGAACCATGCAAGTCACAGGCCTGTGCTATTCAGGATTGTTTGAAGAAAAGTGGATACAACGAATCGAAGTGCACTCAATACATTGACGCATTATACCAATGTTGTCAGAGTTTCTACAAAAAAAATGGAGATGGAGCTAGGTCACCGTGTTGTCCTGTCCCAAGTCTTCTTCAATTAAAAATGGAACAGAGAAAGCAAGAACAACTGGATGCAAAACTTATTAACTGATGTATAGCGCTACAATAAATAATTTGATTTATTATGATAAAATGTAAGTTAAGGACCGCATAGTCAAGACACAGAAAATCAAGACACGACATTTAAAAGCCGAAAAAAACCGGGTCAGCATCCGCCGACCCTCCATTGCTCTAAGACTAACCCACAGCACTACACCGATACTGAGGAAACGGCGTCGCAACTCTAATGGGCGTCTAGTGGTTAAAAAACATTGTTGCAAAAGGAACTATATCATGATTCCTTCTTACTGAAAAATGGAAATCGCTAACCTTTTATACTTTTCATTCATTTTTCACTCATTTTTTAAAGGGCTCATTTTCAGTGAGGGTTTCTTTAATATTATCATTACTTGCTAACATTCTTTTGATTATAAAACTCAGTATATAAATACATACATATCTATTCTATCTACGTTGGGAATATTCATGAGGATCAGGAATAAGTCTTTTTACATCAGATTCTCCCGGAATCCATAATTCAACAGTATTAGCAGCAATATCGACTTTAACATCTTTTTCAAACTGTTGAATTGCATTTTCAATATTAATAGGTTCAGCACCTAATTCAATCAATTGTTTTCGAAGTAATGCAATATGCATTTGCATTTTCCCTTGTAATATAACATTTTTCTTTGCATTTTCAATTGCAATTTTACTCAATTTATTTTTGTAAGTTTGCATTTGTATTGCAATTTCCTTTTGTTTCTTTCTCATCAAATTCATTTTACGTTCACTTTCATCTAATCTTTCATGTTGATCAAAAAGAAAAAATGTAACTCCTAATCCGATACCTAAATATGCAATACCTTTACAGAATTCTTTATAACTACTGAAATAATTATGTGTATTTTTTGAAGCTGCACCTGCAACATCACCATTTGAAAATATTGGAATAGGTGCAACTATTTTAGCCTTACTACCCGTACTTTGTTCAACTGCATTAGCAATTGCTTTGATTGTTGTAATTCTATCAGTTTGGGTTTGAGTTTGGGTATCATCGATATTTATTTTTTGGGGCACATTTGATTCATTAAGGAAAAATGTAGGGACCTTAGGCTTAGCATCAGCGGAATAATAACATCTTTGCAAGATTTTACCCGTTCTGATTGTTCTGTGCATTTTATACTATATATTTAAACTAAAATGAACAATTTGCCACTTGCGTGTATAGATAGAACTTTATTGTTCATGTTAAAAAAATCGCTTTTATCTCATTGGACAAGAAATTTACATATTGTTTGATTAATATTACGATAATTTTTACTTAAGAAGATTTATTAAACATTAAAGACAACAGTTAATCTATAGAAACCTGAAGACATTTAAGATGCTTAGTGCTTTCTAGATTGAGCAATGATGTTAGACATTTCTTCAACCTTAGCTAAAGCTCTCTTTTGAGTACCTAATCTCTTCTTTGCAAACTTCTTTGCTCTCTTGTCACCAGAGTTTCTGAGTAAATCGACGACTCTTCTTTCGTATGGTGCTAAACCTGCAACTTCTCTGATTAATGATCTAACGAATGTAGTTCTGTTAGACTTTGAACCTTTCTTTGAAGATTGTCTTGCTGGGACAGACTTTGCTTCGACCTTGTGACCTTTGTTAGAACCAAGAATGATACCTATAACAAAAAATGATATAAAAAAAGGTTATGTTAGTATTTTAGTTCATTAATGAATAGTTATATGAAACTCATGATTATTTATAATTATCTTTAATAGTATTGTATGGTAGTAAGACAACAAAATGTTGATTTATTGAATTCATAAAAGTAAATTTATTTAAAATGTTGGATTGTATTGATACCTTTATTATTCAAACTAATTATGACTTTGTTGTGAGGATTTCATTATCTTGAATCCAGTTTCTCAACTAATGTTAAATAAATGTCCCTTCTGGATAAATTTAACATAAATAATTCAAATTCAATTTAAAAGTTATTCTAATGTTATTCAAATGCTATTCATAATTTAACTTATAATATTAAACCATGTTGAATCTAATTAATAGTTCTATAATTTTTTCATTATACTTTATCATTTCACAAATAATTTTTATAATATCATATAAGAATCACATTGGGAATCAATAAATCACTCCTGCAGTTAAATTTTATCGTGTAGTACGTACCGGATGCAGCCATTTTGTATATTTTGTGGATAGTATAAAGTAAAATTATCAATTCTGCAATTACTATTAGAAATCTGAAAATTTTGATATATCTCTCTAGGATGAGATTCCCTCTGCGAAGCTGGAACCTCCCTGCTCGCGCAGAAACTGCAGCCACTGTGTGCGGTGCGAGGAGTGACTTTCCGTTTTGGGCAGCAAAATGACTGCGTTTTTCCCAACATGAATTTCTTCGCGTCGCTTCCCAAACAGGTAACTATTCACATTGAACTATGTACATAACATTACTTATTTTATCTATAAAACAGAGTCTGAAAGATCAACTTTTAAGCTTTCGCATTCTTTTAAGAGCTCATCAACAGTCTTTCCTTGATGTGACATTGCAAAGACATTGTATGGCAAATTACCGACTGTGTTTAATTTGGCAACAGGAAATAATTTACGTAATAATTTTCTCTTACCAATGGTTAATTGAACTTCTTTACCTTCATATGTAACTTTAAAGTAAACTTTGACCGTAGTATTATCATCTTTGGTAATTATTTTATAAGCAGGTGGTTTTGCAGCTTCTTGTTTAACCTTTAAAACGTCATATCTTAAATTCCATCCAAAAATTCCTAATTCTTTAATTCTTGCTTCTTTATCCTTTGTTAAATAATTATCTAATCCACCTTCACTAGTGATAGTTCTCAATACCCTTGCAGTTAATTTCATTTTGACAATTTTATTTAATGATTGGGACCATAAACTTTTAGTAATTACATTAGGTAACCACGATCTTCTACTTCTATTACCCATTTCACTAACTTTGTTACCAAATGAAACAACTTGTCCACCATATAAACCTCTATCGCTTCTTTTAAAAATACGAGATTCTCCATATGGGTATGCTGGATATTTACTAATTTCTTTTGGAATCCATAATTTTCTTGGTCTTAAATCTCCAACCTTGAGATCTGGTTGTTGCTTTAATTGTCTATTGACAACATTTTTATATACACGTGAGTTGGATATAACACTAGTGGAAAAATTTCTAATTCCTCCAATCATCTTGATCATTGAGTCCATCTTGGCTGTTGGAAAAACTATCTAGTAATTGTCAGATTCATGATGAAATTTCGATTTTAGATAATCATGGAAAATAAAAAATCGCACCAATTGACACGTCGCGTTCTTGACAGAATCACACATACTTAAAGATTACTTACTGTACAAAAATAATAAGTTAAATACTAAATAACATCACTTATAATTACCAAAATTTACCTGGTTTTTTAAGTCCACCAAACACCGATCCTAAATGTGGTTTAGATTCGGATTTGAGTTCTTGATTTTCTGCTTCTACTTCTGAGAGTCTGTCTTCTAATATCCTGTTTTGATCCATTACTTCTAAGTTGATTCCCATTGCATTTTGAATTTCCTTATCTAATCCATTACTGAATGTACTATTCGATGATGTGAAATCAACTGCATCTGAAGATGATGAGTTGTTTTTCAAGTTATTTAAACGTTCTTTTAAATCATTTATTTGCTCGTTCAACAGCTTATTTTCATCTTCCAATGTTCCAATTTTAAGTTTGCCATTGACCATTTCATTTGCAATTTCAACATGATCTCTATTTAAAATTGCATACAATGATTCAATTTTACGTATTTCTTTAACTAATTGGCCATTTTTTGTTTGTAACTGTAATATTTGATTTTCTCTATCCTTTTCAAGTCTATCAATTTCATCAAATTCAACTCTATATTTATTCAATGTAATTGGTAAAATTTCAATTTCCATTGAATCTTCTATAAATTTATCGATTTGATATGTTTTTGAATTAGTACTCTTTTTTTCATTATCATTTGGTAGTTCGGGTACATCTGAATAATAATAAAACAACTTATCCTTCAAAAAATTAAGTAAATCATCAAATTTCAATGTTAATAAATGATCTTTATTTTTAATCATTAAATTTAATGAAAATTTTAAAATTGTTTCTAAACCTTCAGCAATTACAACATCAAAAATTCTTAAAACCATATTCAATGGGAATTTATATGCAAACAATGTTAAAAACCATTGAATTACATACATTGAAGAATGAATTTTTTGATTTTTCAAATGTAAATATAAATCCGGTAATGTATCTTCAATTAATCTATCAAACTGATAAATTCTCAGATGTAATCCAGGCATTTCAGGTAAATAAAATTCTCTAAAACCATATTGAAACATTAGTTTAACCAATAAGCAAAATGCTTCATCTGATTCCATGTTCATTAAAATTGGTACCGCTATGAATGCCATACCTTGTGTATAACCAACTTCATTATCATATAAACTATAAGTTTTGATTATACTAAACAAATCATCAATCTTTTGCTTTACATTTGAATTTTTAATAAAACTTGTCCTTGATAAATCTCTTCTAATTAATTTTTCAAAATCACTTTTCACTTCTTTCGTATTTATAAAGTACTCCTTCAATTTCATTGAATTTGAATCACTTATAATTTGCCAAACCATCCCACGAATTTCACTAGGTACGCCAATTGTTATATTTTTTTTTAATTCATCTGGTTTATTCTTAACAACGTTACTATAATCATTAAAAACTTCATTCCAAAACTCCCAATCAATGTTACCTAATAAGTCTTCATTCTGTGTAACTATAACACCTGTTTTAATTTCATCAAAAGTTTTTTTCAAGGTATTTCTGCTATTTTGAATATCTTTTCTATCTGTTGATGTTTTTTGTTGCAGTGCAATTTCATTACCTTCGTATCTATTATAAGCTAAATTTAAATTAGAAGGTACCAAAATATTTTTAACAGTTTCACTAAAATCTTCAGCTTTTGAATTTATATAACCTGATGTTTCAACATTAAACCACCTGGTGGTATTTGAATATTCAGCTGATAATTCAGGTGTCACCTTCTTTGGATGATGAATGACCGATCCTTCATCTGAATCAATTGACTCCATATCATGAATATCAATTTTAGAATCAGTAGTTGGTTCTTTACTGAGTTTGTTGTTCTCTTCGATTTTTTCTGAGATCGCAACTTCATTAATAACTTCTTCTCGTATTTCAACATCTTTTGTTTCTGCTACTTGCATTTCAACCACTTTGGCTTCCTTTTCAGGTATTTCGAGTTCTTCAGCTTCTTCTACGGGTATTTCCATTTCTTTAGTTTCTTTTGTGACCTCTTTTTTAGATTCAATTTCTTCGATATCTTTTGCAATTGGTTTACTTTTTTCAGTTAATTCGTTAGAGTCGGATAATTTATCTGCTGGTTCGTTTTTCTCTATTGATTCTTCAAAAATAACCAACTCATCCACTGGCTCGAGAACTTCACCATTAACAACATTCATGTCAGTAACGTATTGACTTAAATCATCTTCTACATTCCCATCTCGTTTTATACGGTCATATTCAACATCAGCACTTATATCCTCAAAGTGTTTCGTAGTTTTCTCTTGTTCTTGTACCCGTTCCTGATCTTCCTTTTTTAAATTAGTATTTGCTGTTGTAGCATCAACATAATCATTAACATCAATTGAATCTGTGTTACTTATATTTGAAGCAGCGTCTATTGGCCCCTTAACTTCTTCTTCTTTTTTTGAATCCAATGACATTGTTGATATATATTTGGCTCTTCAAGATGCAAATTAATTGTATGTTGAAGAACATGCACTAACGCATTCAGATGATGAAAACAAGGATATATATTTTTAAATTTCTAATTTAATCCATATTTTTGTTGTACTATTCGCTACACTGTATCGTATATGGCGTTGCTACAGATATACTGGTTAACTCATATAGTAATTACAAGTTATAAGAATAAAGAATAAACTTGGTTAGGCGAATATGTAGATGAAGACCAAAAAGAATATAATAAAAAAAAAAGATAAGACAACATCAAAAAAGTTATGAAATGACAATATAACAACAAAAATGCAAAAGATAAAACCGAAACAAAATGAAAAGTGAAAAAACCCTTATAAACTCAACTCCTAATTAATCACATTCTAAGGATACTAGAATGAACTGGAGAATCGAAAAAATCATCAGAGGATGATAAGATTGAATTATCTGTCGTGTTTAACAAATAGTAATCTGATAGTCTTAATTCAGATGATGCTGATGAAAGTATAGAGTTTGAAACTGACTCAGATACTGGATAAACTGATTCAAATGATTCAACAGATGTAGAGGATAATGAATTATCAGACTCTAATTCAGGACCGGAAAACTCGGAATTCAATGAATCTGAACTACCATTTCTGTTAACTTCATTATTTTTATAAACTAAACCTGTAGATATACCAACCTCTTGTAATAAAATTTCCATTTTGAAAACATCACAATTCGGACAATACAATCGTAATCGATTCCTGGCTTTGATATATTTGAAATTTGTGGAGCCAATGTTTTCTTGGAATAATTTGATATCATTTAAAGTTTTCTCTCTTAATAAAAATGAGTTTTCAATACCATTTGATAAATTAAATAAGTTGGATTCATCAAAATAGCCAGATTCTGGAATCAGTGAAGAAACTGATGGTATTGATAAATTAAATTCAATAATACAACCGGATTCACTAAAGTTTGAGAGTTCAGAAACTCTACTTGCTAATTCAATTGCATGATCAACATTTAAATCCGAATCATTAACGATTAAACGAGTTGAATTACCCATATTAGCATTAAGACAATCTTTTGAAAACTTACCACCTTTAAGGAAAAGCATTCTTAAACTTTGAGATAAATTTTCAACAACTTGATGAGTCAAATTTGGTCCAAACGTGGAAAACATTCTAGCGTTATGCCTTGAAAAATGTCTGTACATCCCACTACCAATACTATTCCTAACAAAACCAAGTTGAGACTGAGTTGATAATCTAAATGGTTGCGTTTGATAAACTGCAGCTTTAAAAGTCCTAGAAATTGATGGTTTCAAAGATGTTGATGCATGATTTGGAATATTTCCTGCAGTAAATTTAAGAGAAACGTTCTTGAAACTTAAATTGGAAGTGCTTTTTGTAGAAAAATGTCTTCTGCCGTTGTTTCTAGCCAGAGGATGGCCATGAGCGTGTTGACTTCTTACAGGAACACGGACTGGTTGTCTTTGGAGGGATTGTTCCAACTGCTTCTCATGAATCAGCTCGGCTACCTCCTCGAGAGCCTGTCTGAACTCCCTGGCTGTCTTTCTCGACACCTGGATGAGTTCCTTAATTGTCCTGGGGATCATTTGGGTTGGATAAAAACAAAAGTATGGAGAGCAGAGTGTTATCGGAGGCAAGAGAAATCTCAGATTTTAGAGATTCAGTCATGTCCAGTCAAAGAATGATTCAATTCCGAAATGCGGAAAAGAAAAACGGAAAACGGAAAAACGAATAAAGAAAGAATATAAATATTAATTAAAAATTAAAAAATAATTTCTTTTCCAGGTTATTATTAATTATTAAAACAAAATGAGTATAGCAATCAACTATTAACAAGCAAGCGATTTCTTAATAAGCCATCCTCTAATAATACTTTAAGTGCTCTAGCTAGTGCCTTACCTTTGTCAAGTTGGATCAAATTTGGAGTATTAAATGGTTGTCTCGACACTTTTTTAGCCAAAGTTGCATATAAACAAAACGATATCTTTGACACTCTCTTAATTCCCGGAATTGCATCATTCACAGGAGCAGCATGTGGTGTTGCAATTTTTTCAACAATTACGATGACTGCTGGTTTATCTCTTGATGACACCATAGAAGTATTTAATCGCCGTAATTTGAAACTACCTGAATATGATCATATTTGTGATTTGTCTGAGTTGTACGCTATTTCTGCAAATAACAAAATAGAGATTTCTTTGATTGATTTAAATGATGCTGTTTATTTCCTAAACAATGGAGGGGTACATACTGTTAATGCCACGAGTACTTTGAGCTATACAAATGGAGATCATAAAATTATACAACATGGAATTGACGACTTTAAACCAATTTACAATATAAATGATTCATTTTAGCTTGAATATCTAGAGAACAATAAGAATTGTCTTCTTTAATAATTAATAAATGAACCATCAAGTAGTCCAATTGAAGTATGATGAGTTAAGTACACTTATTTGAACAAACTTATACTAAGATTTTTGAAATTGTTTTAATAAAATAGATTTATTAAAGTGAGTTTTTTCTTCTTTATTTATTATACTTCATTTGTCATATTCAACTTATAAAGTTTGTAAAGTTCAAGTTTAGAATTATTGAAAATTATAGAAACTACGCTCTTTTAAATACTTCGACTATATTTGATAATACTATAGAAGTAGCTCAGCTTACTAAGAAGTACGTGCTTTGTGAGAGTATGGTTCCTCTAGATAAGCAATATCTTCAGAGGTTAGGGTTTTGTAAAAACTAAATGCTTCAATAGCATCATCAACCCTTTCAGGCTTACTAAATCCAACAATTGGTGAATAGCCTTTACTTAAGACATATGCAGTGGAAATCACCGCCATTGATTTACCATATTTGGCTGCAACTTCTTCGACTCTTTGAAGAATATTTTTATCACTTTCACTTAAAACGTCAAGCCCTAATTTTTTCATTCTATGAATGTCTGCTATATTTCTAGTAGTTTCACCATAAACACCATATGGTCTTGTTAAAATACCTCTTGCATTTGGTGACCATGGGATAATTCCAACGTTTGTTAACTTACAATATTCCATCATTTCATCTTCTTCTTCCCTATACAACAAATTATAATAATTTTGCATTGATATAAATTTTGTCCATTTATTTTTTTCAGCAATACTTTGCAACATAACAAATTGATAAGTTTTCATAGATGATGCCCCAATATATCTGCAATATCCTAACTTGACAATGTCATGCAATGCTTCCATTGTCTCTTCAATCGGAGTGGTTGGGTCAAATCTGTGAATTTGAATAACATCTGCATAAGTACCTAATCTTTCATTTGAAGCCTTTGCTGCATCCATAATATGTTTTCTAGATAATCCTTGACTATTAATATATTCATAAGCCGGGATAGTTGCACGTTTCGCAGCTGTAAAATCAGGAATATCAGGATCTAATGGAAAGAATAATTTGGTTAAAATAACAATTCTATCCCTTTTAATGTTATAATATTCCATAAATTCACGTAATAGAGTTTCAGAGTATCCATTAGAATATGTATCTGCTGTATCAAAAGTTCTAAGACCATTATCATAACATTCCTTCATAATCGCAAATACTCTTTCCTTATCTTCAATAACCCAATCGGCCCAATATTTTTTACCAAATGACATACATCCTACGATGATACGGGAAATTTTAAGACCCGATTGGCCTAAATTGGTATAGAACTCTGCAGGAACGGTAGTCATTATCAAAAACTGTTCTAATTGACTTAGTAGAATTGTATGTAGTTGCAATCAATTAAAGATCGTAATTAGTAAACTCCCGCTGAGGAAAAACTGCGGGCCCGGCACGGGTGTAATATTCGTTTATCCTTTATCCTTTATCCTAAAATCATATAGACTTCCGTACACCTCCACTATGGTGTGTAGGCATGGAATGAGCCTCATATACTATAGTCACTATAATATACAGTATCTCTTTTCTCACATACTTAATTAAAAACATGCTTAAGATTCACCTAATTATATCTTTATTACCAAATCTTGTTTGTGTCGCAAATTAGCTGTTAATAAGTATAATTAAGAAATATTAAAATAATCTAAAACCAAGATTATACAATAGGAATCCACAAATTTTCTGGAAAGGATTTTTAGTGTTATTTAAATTTTTGTTTTAGTTCACTTTTATTACATTAAAAATACTATTTTATATACTATGAAATTAACTATTGTAGAATAGAATACAGATCAGATACCACGGATTCTTCTAGTGGTCATTACAATCTTATCATCCATATTATCCACATTTTCAGAAACATTTTTCAAATCTCTATTTTGTTGTCCAATTTCAGTGTTCATTAATTGTGCTTTTTTCTTTAAGTTTAATGCCAATTTTTGGGCTTGTTCAACATTAGCTGCAATTTCAACTTCCATTCGTTCATCTTCTTCATCGTGATCTTTTGTCAAATATCTTGATGCCTCTTTGACACGACGATCATAATCATACTTTTCTTGTAACTCCGACTTAACATTATCATTACTCAATTGATTCATGATTGCACGCTGAGATTGATATAAAGCACTGTTTAGCTGGTCCTTATTGGCACGATCATCTTGCCTTTGTGCTAAAAATGCTTGATCTTTGGCCTTCCTTCTTGAATTTCTTGTAAATGGGTTATTAACCTTAACATGAAACAAACTACGATTGTAATGCTCTAAATCTTTAACATGATCAGTAACAAATCTTTGTTGAATTTCCATTGTCCCAATATTATTTTCCATCTCATAGATTTTTTCACGCTGACTACCTAATACACCTAATGTGTTACTTGCAGTTACGTTTGCTTGACCTAAATTATCAATCAGCGTACGTGATAAATTAACTGTATCTTCACGAACATCTTTCGTTTGCCTTTGAATTCTATTTAATTCTTCTTCATCTTCATCTAGTTCTTCTTCAAACTCATCATTATCATAAATATTATCTTGAGCTGCAGGTTCGTACGCATTTAAGTCCAGATCATTTGTCGACACTAAATCTTGTTGTTGCAATCCAGCTGATGGGCCATATGGATCAAATGTTGATTCTTGGTCTTGAATCTGTGATTGTTTTTCATTTTGTTCCTGCTCTTGTAATTGTAATCCTTGCATTCCTGATGATAATCCAGAAGCTGCAGTATTATTGTTCTGTTCAGTAATTGTATCGGCGTCATTATCAGCATAAGAATCATAAATACCATCAGGTTGGTAAGATCCATATGGATCATTTGTATCGGTAGTTGCACTCACATATGGTTCTTCACCTGGTGCATATGGATCATATGTGGATTGTGTAACTGTTGAGTTGGAAGTTTTTGTCTTTGTTAATTTTGATGTAGGTTTTGCTGTCACTGAAGATTCAGAGTATGGATCAAATCCATAACCATTATAATTATTAACTGATGGTTCATATCCACCATAATCATCTTTAGTTAAGGATGGTTTAATGGATGGTTCATAACCATAGCCATTAGATGGGGAAATTGATGCTGCGGTTGTTGGTTTATTCACCGATGTTGCACTAGTATTGGTTGTTGATGATGGATTATAATCATCATGGTTTGAATTCGAAATGTATTGATTAACTTTTGGCTTTCTTTGATCATTAACTGTAGATGAGTATCCGTTTCTACTATTTTCAGGTTTGCCAGGTGAAGGTCTTGATCTATAACTATTGTTATGACTACTACTATTATTATCACTATAGCCATAATCTCCAGATTGAGAGTTAGAATAACCTCCAGAATAAGAATTTGAATAACCTCCAGAATAAGAATTTGAATATTCATTAGCAGGTTTATTTCCATTGCCCTTGAAAGCATTGACATGCTCATCATACCCATAACCTTGATTTGAATCCCCTTGATTAAGATCTTCATCATAACCACCATAACCAGTATTTAAATTCGGTATGATAGGTTTCAGAGTACTATCTTTTTGTTTAGCCATTTGTTCGGTGTATTTACCAAATTCACCAAATTTGAACTTTTTCCTATGCATATTGTTCTTATCTTTAATAACAACTCCGTTTTTTTCCAGGAATTCTTTGGACTGGTCGGCATCCATTTCCTTTGGGGCTCTAAATATATTTTTCAGGCCCATCTTTGGTTATTCTGTAAAGTAGTTGAAATAAAAATAAAAAAAAGAAATTAAGGCTAGAAATAATAAAGCAGAACATGCGATAATTTTAGATAAAGCTTCATTTTTCATTTCGGATTCTCGGATTTTTCACAAATTCATGCTTTTTATTCAAGTACTTTTTCTTTTTACTTGTTTTGATTTAAGTAAAATACTATACAATTAACAATACACACGTTACAAGTCAAATTTAAAAATAAAAATTAAACTGCATAACTTTTCAAATAATCAAGAAACTAAAATAAATCTACGTATCTTAAAAATGTATTCTTAAGCTATTTCTTGTCCTCTGTAATTTCAGATTCTTTGTTCTGTGCTTCAACGGATGCAACAGCCGCAGCTGCAACGTCTTCTACATTATCATTACCATTATCATTATTAATATTTAACTCTTGTGATTGATGCTCTTTATCATTAATTTTAAGTTCAGAAGATTGTAGTTCATCATCACTATCTTCATAAGTAATTGAATCTAAGCCCATATAAACTAATAACAGTTTTTTATGGGCTTCAGAGTCCTTAATATCATGAAACCGATTTTCATAACCTTGGGTGATTTCTTTATTACTGAAAACATTATTATAATAAGGTAATTCCATTTTTTTACAAATTTCAATGTTTTTATTGATACATCTTTCAATTCCAAAATCTTTACCTAAATCATTTGAAATTCTTTTCCATCTATTTTCCCAATCTTTTCTAACTGCATTTATTAACTTAACTTCCATAAATCTTGACCATTCTTCATTTCTTGATTTATGGTTTCTTAAATATCTCATTTGAATTGCTTGCCATGAATGTTTTTGATCTAATAATTCTTCAATTTTCTTCCAGGAATATTTCATCTCTTCCTTATAATAAACAATTGCATCATCTTCTGATTTTGTCCATTCACACACTTGTCTATTAACTGGACGTCTACCAACTTTATTTTTTTTAAGTTTTGGAACTTCTTCTTCTTCTTCTTCTTCTTCTTTTCCTTCACTTTCACCTTCACCTTCACTTTTACCTTCACCTCCACCTTCATTTTCACCTTTATCATCTGATATCCTCTTCTTTGGATTTATTTCTTCACCTTTTTGTGCGTCATTGTTAATTTTTAAATTAATAGGATTTTCAAACTTCTTTTTTTTTAACTGGACTTTTTTATGATATGTTTCAATATCTGTAGCCAAAGTTTCAAGTAATTGTTTATTATTTTCACCACCATCATCATCATCATCATCATCATCATCATCATCACCTACAGTATTCTCATTATCTGTTTTATTAAGAAGATCATTACTTTCCTTATTTATTATCTTATCAGCACTTCCTGCATCTTCATCACCGTCTAATTTAAGTAAATTTTCTATAACATTTTGAGAATTATTATTGTTGTTGTTGTTATTGTCATCAATCAAACCAGCCCCAGTAACAATTCTACCATTTTCTAAATCTGTTGTATATTTGTCTAATACGCCAGTATCGATTATATCATTAGCCACATCTTCTGCCTGTTTTTGTGACATTATTGATTTAAATAAATTTTTCAAAATCCATGTAT
The DNA here is from genome assembly GCA_030564565.1 of Pichia sp. NRRL Y-12830. Classification (NCBI taxonomy): domain Eukaryota; kingdom Fungi; phylum Ascomycota; class Pichiomycetes; order Pichiales; family Pichiaceae; genus Pichia; species Pichia sp. NRRL Y-12830. The sequence continues at coordinate 29,210 of JAJLVO010000029.1, forward strand.
TAAAAACAACAACTGTTGCTGTTGTATGAAATAAAAATTCTACGACAAAAACATTTGTGGCGAATTACAAAAAAATTAAAATTAAAAAAAAATTAAATCAATTTAGAAAGGATAAAAGATAAAAGTGTAAATAATAAATACTCGCTTGCAACATGAAAATTGAAAATTGCTTTTAATTCTTAATTCTTAATACATAAATACTTGGTGTGTTCTGGGCAAAAACAATAAGAATAAAGCTTATTTTTCCTGAATTCTACGTCCAAAACGTGACGAACTTCCACTAATTGTACTATTTCCAGCATTTGCACTAATATTTGTATTACTACTAAATCTACTTTGAAATCTCCCCGTTGTAGATTGGGTACGTTGCGGAGTAAAACGTTGTTGGGTTTGAGCATGTTGTTGTTGAATAGATGGTGGTAGAGATTCAGATTGTGATAGATTTTGATCATGAGAATTATGATGAAGTTTTTGTGTGTATGTTTCTGTTGACGCTTTTCTTAACTCTGGACGGCCTTGACTTTGTAATTGCGTTGATTGTGGGTTTGATCTTTGTTGTGCTTGATATTGTACTGAGTTTGGAATAGGGGATTCAGTTTGATGTTGCTGGACTGCAGTTGATGAAGTTGCAATAGATCTAGGAGTCGGAACTGATGTTTGGCTGTGTGGTAGTGGTGACCTTGATGATTCATATGATGTTCTTTTGGTATCAAAAGATGAGCGTTTAGTAGTGAAAGAACCATTTGAATTCCTCAAATAATCAGGAATTCCAGAACTATTTTCCTTAAAGTATTTTAATAACGCAAGATGAACGACTGTATCATCATCGGTTTTCCCATCTACTTCTATGTATTCTTTATTCTTTTTTTTAAAAGCTATTGAACTGTTACTATTTCTATTATTTGAAAGAAATCTTCTCGTTCTGGAAGTCGAAGTTGATGAGGCTGCGGAAGATTGTGATTGAGAATGTGAATGTCCATTAACTGGTAAACTTTCATGCCCTGTCACTTCATTACGAATCTCTGATGCTATATTTTTGATACCTTTGAACATTTTTGGGTGGAGGCTTAAAGCTGTTGAGGGGATTGTAGAAAAAAGACCAATAAAAAAAAAATGCATGCAAGTCGTACCGACAAAATTTATAAAAGATTGAACTCTAAGTTTAATTTTCGTGGGAAGAAAATCAATTTCATGGGAAAAATTAAAATTGCCCAAGAACTAAAACTTTGATGGAAACGTAAAAAAAGGCTACGGAATATAGAAAAATTTATTGTAATTATTAAACTAGTAAACCAAACTATAATTATAAAAAATTATAAAGTCTTTTCAGTTAAGTAAATATTATATTCATCCTTTAAGATTCTCATAATATCATTATTGATTTCAGGAGTCATTGGAGCATATAAACCAGGAGTTGCAAAAGCACCTTTATGTTTTAAAACTTCAATAACAGCAACTGCACAAGGAACACCAACTAATTTAGCCATTGATGAATAACCACCTGGAACACCATAATCAACTAAAGTTGAAGTTCTGGTTTCAGTTTTACCATCAGCCCATTCAATACCGAATTTATGTTGTAAGATAACTAAATCTCTTTCACCTTCTTCATATTGCATTAAACTTTCTAAGGTTGCACATAAAGTATCTAATGGGTTACCTCTTGGGGTAATTGGAGTTTCAGAGAACATACCTAACCATTTCATACCAGCTAAAATTCTTTCTCTATCAGATTCATCCTTGAATTTAGTTAATTGATCAATCTTTGCAACAATATCAGCTTCAGAGGATGATTTTGCACCGATGTATTTAGAAACTGCTTCATTCCATGCAATTGGGGATGAAAAAATTTCATTTGAATCTTCCTTTAAGAAACCCATATCAACTAAAACTTTAACGAATTCTGGGAAACCTTGGAATCTTAAAGTACCTCTAATAACGGTTTCAGCTTCTGGAATGTTATACAATTCTTTATAAGTAGTTGAATCTCTGTTTGGATAACAAACTAAAGCAAAACCAGGATAAATGAAATAAGGTTTTGCAGCTGACATTAAATCTTCTGAAGAAATTGAAACTTCCTTGCCATCCTTGAATAATTTAGCAGAATTTCTTAAAGCTAAAAGGACACCTCTTGAAGACCAAGAAAATTTATAACCTAATGGATTGTCAGAATTTTCAGGAGCTGGTAAACCACCACAGTAAGAAAGGAAAGATTTAATTTTACCACCTGCTTTGTGAACTTCATCAATGGTTTTAACAGCATATAAATGATCAATACCTGGATCTAAACCAATTTCGTTCATAACAACGATACCAGCTTTCTTGATTTCAGGTTCTAAAGCTTTTAAAGTTGGGTTAATGTAAGAAGTTGTAACAACATCGGTTTTACCAGATGCAATTGCAGCCTTAACAACATTTGCATGATAAATATAAGGAATTAAAGAGATAACTAAATCATAATTTTTAACAACTTTGTTTAATTCTTCTTGATTAGTTGCATCAACAGAAATTGCCTTTGCATTTGCACCAGCTAAAGCTTTTGCAGATTCTAAAGTTCTACAACCGACAGTAACATCGATGTCAGATTGTTTGGAAAGAATATCAACAGTTGGTTGAGCAACAAAACCGGAACCGAGTAAAAGAACTTGTTTAGCCATTTTTTGGATGGGTAAAAGATGGGAATTTCAAAAGATTGGAAAGACAGAGAAACGTGAATGTAGCTTTCACTATTGGGAACAGCGATCGAGTCAGATATCAAGAAAAATTGGCCAACATCCACGAAACGACAAATGAAAAATGAAAAATGAAAAAATAAAAGGCCGCCAATTTCCTCTGGAGCATTATTCCTAATCGGGAGACCCCATCCATTTTGCGGACGATCGACGCAAACAATTAGAAGACGCTGTTGACTCCGCACCAGGCGGCCGTTCTTCCGGAAAAACCAAAAATTCCACCTGAACAAACGAATTAGCTAAATTCTGGGTTTTTTTCGGAGCAGTCACGCTTTTCCGGTGATAATGGAAATTTGACATTCAAAAAGTAAAATTTTTCAAATTTCATTCTGTGACTCAGTTCTTCCATGCCAATATTTAATATTTAAACAGAACCTTTCCTATTTTTTTTCAACCTCTCTAACAGCCTGACCGTCTTTTCTTTTATTAAATACTGTAAACTGACAACCCAATTCAAAAAATATCATACAAAATGTTCACTCCAAAACAAGACACTCAAAATAACACTGAATCAGATGCCCAAAAGGCAAAGCTTAATTATGGTGCTGAAAAGGAAAAGCAAATCATGAACCAAATTAGAGCAAATGCTTTACAAAGACAAAGCTCTTCTTCTTCATTCATTCAATCTAATTTAGGTGGTATTTTCGATATTTCTTTCAACAAAAAGAATTAATTATCTTAAAATATTAATATAATAATATAATATTTTTACCTCTTTTCATGCTTTGTTAACTTTTCTATTTCTCCTGATCCTTTTCAAATTCTATTTTACTTTCATAAAACATAAAAAGAATTTTTAGTTTATTTTATTTTATAATCATATATCTACTATTTGGTTTTATATAATTTAACTTATTAAAACACATTCACACTTTTAATTTTTACAGTTGTAGTGCATTGTCTTGAAACAGGGGATAGCCCTAAAGTCTAAAAGCTAAAATTAATCCGTAAAAAAATAAAAAGAAAAATTAATTAGCGCACATGCCTGTAAAATATCTAAAAAATAGTATCGACCAGAGTGAGGATTGAACTCACGATCTTGCGATTAACAGTCGCACGCCTTAACCAACTTGGCCATCCAGTCACTTGATATTTTTTTTATTGTATTACCGTTTACAATGATCTACTATAAAGCCACATCTCCCAATTTCAATTTCAATTTCAATAACATTATTTACTATGAAATTTTTTTTATTCAATTTATTCTCAAACTATTATTTTACAATGTTTTCAAATTTTCTTTTCAGTATCATGAAATCAATATTTTGATTTGATTATGGTTCCTGTTTTTCCTTATAATGACATTATAAACTACAAGTCATTATAAAATTGTGAAGCTTGCAAACAATGACAAGCAAAAAAGTGTAATGTATGTAAAATTTGTCCGTGGACAACTAAGTCCAAGGGTCTAGCTAGAAATCAAATATTTGAAGCATGTAAAAATATTGAAGATTCAGTCAAAATTGCAGCTTTTCCTTCAGTTCCGAAAATCGCACAAAGAAAATTTATTGCTGAACCAAATCCAAGAAGAAATTATTCTTATTAGATATAAATTTTATGGATTCATCACATTTAGTATCATTAACACCAACAACTTTTCCAAGTTGTGATGTATCTAAACAGAGTTAAAACGTCGACTTTGGTAATGCAAATGATTGCTCATTTTGCGGATATTCCAGAGGCTTTTAATTATATTACTTATTGTATTACGTTAACAGTCTGTGCGCACGATATAGGGTGGCCTATTTGCCCAGCTTTGTTTACTTATTTAATCTTTGTATAAGTTACTTTAATGAACGGTTTATCATCTTTCCTGAGTGAGTTCTTAAAGTAATGTATAATACAACACTCCACGTACGAACACTGGATCTCCAAAAAAGAGAAGACCCGATTTCAATTCTGAAACCAGAAGTCAAACTTCCAAGAAATCACTCTAAATGCAACTGAACAACCCCTCTTTGCTCCACCCGTACAAAGCCTGCCTGAAATCAATAAAAATCAAGGAAGGAAAAAGCTTCTATTGTTAATAAGAAGAACATAATGGAAGATGGTATCAATTTAGCTCCCGTCAGAATCACAAGTAGTCAGAACAAGGGTTTTATCCCAACCAAATAACATTTCTAAAAAAGCTAATATATTTAGTTTTATCAATTTTGTTAAATTGAGCTTTTCTTAAAATTTTAATAAATTAAATTATTTACTTTTTTATTGTCATTTGATAATTCACTTTATTGATTAATTCACTGTTTTAGGGGAAAAAAGCAAAATAACAACCATTTTATTGGTGTCTGTAGAGGTATTTTAATATATACAATATTTTTTTTATGTAATAACCTCATTACCTATGTCAGGACAATAGGTTTAATTTTACATTTGGATCTGAACTATAGTCATCAATTATTTAAGTAGCTTATTAATCAAATTTTAGTTTTTGAATTATGACTAGTATGCAGTTGATTTACAAAAAAGTAAAGGTTGCAAAACATCAAAACTTTAATGGAAAAGTTACATAAACTAAATTTTCTTTGTCAAAATTTTTGTTTTCTGTAACATTCTTATTTATTGGAACGTTTTTTATACAACTTAAAATAAATAAACAGAAAAACTAGGATGTTTATTGTTAATTAAGCTCAAAATGGTATATATTGTAGAATGTTTGCAATTGAAGAAGTGGATTTATCCCTATTGTTTATGCATACTAAAACATGAGATTACCATTATTTGCAGTTGCAAATGTAAAATATAATAAGAAGGAACATGAAAGCTACTTTTATATAATGTGTTTTTACAATCTAAGTCTTGCGATCAAGTGGATGATATTGCTCATTTTTATCAAACTCGAATTCTAAACTTATTAAAAAGGCTTTATTTGAACAAACATGAAAAAAATCACTTCGTTATTTTTTATTATTTATGATAATATATACAAATGTCAAAACACTCTCGATTAGCGAGAAAACCTTTATGGCTAAAATTTACTATATAACATTAAAATTATGCAAGTTTAACCACCGAAACATTAAATATAATACATCTAAACCCTCATATACTACGTTTAAACTTTTCAAAATGCTAAATTATTATTGAGTTACTAATTATTGGTACACATGTTTTTTATGATGATGATTATAATTCAAAAAAACCAATAAAACATAAAATAAATTACATTCCTTTTTCTTATAATTTACAAAATGGTTGTAATCATTTGGAAGTTCAGTTAATCAATGTATAATTTATGTTCACCGCTAGCACTTAATTAGAATTTTTTTGTTGAAATAAAGAATTTATCATCTGATGATAACTTTCAAATCATAACTTCAAGATTTACATTACTCTAAGTGCTAAGTTTTTTATCATCATATTGTATAAAAACAAGTTTTTTTTGTCCAAGGTTTTGTTGTGTGAAGCAATATTAAGTAATAAACAAACTTTTGAATGTGTTTTATTGAAATATTAATATAATCTGTCAATACTGACCACCGTATCAATAAATAACTTGCAATTTTGTTTTGTTATTTTCCATTTGTTTTTGTACCCTATAAATATTTTATTAAAATAACTTCTCTATTGGTTTTTGTTAAAAAATTAAATGTGTTTTGTGGTATTAACAATAGTAAAACTGAAATAATTTTAGCCTTTGCAATTTTTTATTCCATTCCATGAATTGAATTAAAGAAAAAACTATATTTATTTTGTCTCTCGTTTTCTGTTTACTTATTTATGTACATTAGAGTGATAGAATTAAAAAACTAGTTCCCGTATCATGTTCTAAGTGTTTTGAGGTTGCTAGAGTGATGGTTTGATATAAGTATTTGTAAATTATTTTTTAAAATTTTAAATTTTAGTTCTAATTAATTCTTAAATTTTTATTTTTAACTACATGTACTATTCTGCTAAAATTCAATATTTGCTGATAAAAAAATAACAGTGAAAAATGCTACTGTTAAAGATTCAAACACACTATTAAAAGAGTTGGAAAACAATTAAGGATCGGCAAATAGGTTTCACCATGTTATCATAAGCTAGGTAAAATTTTGTAAAAATATTCAAAGAATATTTAATATTTAATAAATTTGCTAATGTAAATATTACTTTTGAAGTCAGTTGATATTTTTAAATGATATATTTATTAGAAACTAAAATTAATTAAGAGTTAATAGAATTTATTAGCAAGTTCAAAGTAAAAATTCAAAATAAATACGAAAAATGCCAATAACTTCGAAAACACATTCTTTAGAATGAATCACCAAAATCCTTCTATTAATTTAGGCTAAAAGGGGAATTCACCCGACACTCGTGAATTAGTTCCATTTGCTAGTAGTTTCTGGATTGTAATCTTGAAAAGGTTAAAAATTTTGTAACAAAAAAGTTAAAGAGTCATTAATATTCTGGCGTCAAGGTATCCATATTGAGCATATTAATAGTTACAACCAAATAAATTATTTTAGAAAAAAAGTTAATAACATTTACTCATACCACTCACAATAACATAATCCCTCAACTTACGTACCCGCTAAGTTGTAAGGTTCCAAGTTAATCATAAAAATAATAATGAAGTTTTTAGGTGCAGGAGATTACGAACAAAAAGGAAAGTTAAAATTGTGTAAAAATATTACCTCAAAATAAACAAATTTGAATACGCTGAATGGTCCCTTTTCAACCATGTCGGGAGTATTTGAAGCATATGCTTTAAGAGTAGTTCACCGATGTATCCATACTTATATTCCCAGTCGGGTAGTTATATAGTACTTTGCACCTGTGCAAGAATTAAATTTAGAATCAAAATTCGTTTTAAAGTTTTCATGAATTATAAATATGGTAGGTACGCAGTAACGAACAGCCCAAACCCATCGAGGTTTTATCCACGAATAAAATTAGCTTTCGATGAGAAATTCGTGTTTTACTTTTTTGCCGCTGAATACAGTACGTATGTCCGGCGCGCCCATATTTTTTTAAGGGGTAAAGTCGGCATTATTATGCGAATGTGTTGCGTTGAGTGATCTGGATTAAGAGCTATAGTGTGTAATCACATGTTTACTTTTTATTTGCTCGTTAAGCTTTTGTAACCTATTGTTTATTGTTCAACAAAATAACTAAATATCCATGTAAGCTAGCAGTTTTTAGTAATGAAAATTATGGGCTATTTGGGCCACGCATTTGTGGCGAGACACGAAATGAACGTGATGAATCAACGCTGAAATAAGGTTTGGGACTATATCGGAATACTTTTTGACTTCGTTTTAATTGCTCGTTTCCATGTGATGTTTTATGTGAACCGCTTGAGTATATATACCGCTCCAGACTGTCGTTACATGCGATAATCCATAATATACTTTTCACACGTTTTATGATACTAAATACAGTTACACACTAGTACTGTGCTCACAGCCTAAAACATAACCTATTCAAACAATACAACTAAAACCTCTCCTGATCCCGGCTATTAACGCGGCTTATGCAGATTTCCTGAACTGCATGGAGTATAACAAGTGGTCGAACTTTAAACCAGGTTCTTATATTATAATAGGTAAGCCTGCTTGCATATCCCGCATATTCTGCACAAAACTGGATCGCCAAACTTCCGGTTTTTTGAAAACGGAAAAAAACGTCAATCTATGCATGCTATTTTTTTGTTCAGAACCGAGAGTTACTGACCAATTCGTCCAAAATTATTTTTACGTTGTCCTCAAATTACTGTACTTGTTGCCAGTCTTTTTGAATTTTTTTTTCCTGATTACAACTATAGTAGTATCAGTGCTACGTCAATTTTTGCTTGATAATTGTAGAGAGCTGTAAAGACTTAATAGGTCTCACAAAGTAAGTTGGGCAATCGGTAAGCTATAAACAGGTGATATTATATATGCACGTCGTTTAAACCATTAGTCTACGCTCTGAAAACTAAATTGTAAAAGAATTCTTTGCATGCATAAAGTTAAATCGAATTTTTCCGGGTTGCAGGACGCATGTGCGTTGACATAGAGAAATATTTTATACTTAATATCCACCTTAATGTTTCGCGAGGTTCAGAAGGGATCATCTTTGGTTTTGCTATCAATCTGTTGCATTTACCACCTTGCATTTTATTTTCAATGAACTAACTGTAATGTGAATTAAGATTAAGCTTTCGAGTTTTAACACTAAAACTTGAGTTGATATTGTTAATGCCCCGGCTTGCTCTCGTTCAATTGTATACGGGATTAAGCAATACGATTTTCAGATGTAGTTGTTTGATTTGATTTGTAAAAAGGTTTTAAAAGCAAGAAATATATTGTTTCGACCTTTATTAGGAAATACATCAACATATGCCCTTCGAAATAAAATCAGTTGTTTTGATTTTCAGCTTGTTTATTTACCAATTATCGACACAATTTATTTTAGTTAAATATTTCACCAAATCTCTTCATTTAAGCAAGCATATAATGTCTGTAAAATTCAATCCTTCTACCAAATTCAAAACGCAATTCAAGTAATAGTAATGTTATCGAATCTACTTAAATCGGTTCCATTATTACTATCTCTTGCTGGCTCTGCGTTAGCAGACCGTAATATTGTTAGTGTTTCTTCTAACGGTATTGGTTGTACTGGTACTGTTGCAACTTCCTCAGTTGGTTTTAATGCTTACTTTCACGATTACCCAAGTGGTGAGCTAATCCGTTTTAACGATGACGATTGGATTATTAGTTCATTCACAACTGGTTCTGTTTATGCTTCTGCTACTGGTGTTACAGAACCAAATTTTAGTTCTGCTGCTGATGAAGTTAATAGCGCCACCCTTTATGGTTTATCTGATGTGGATATTTATAGTGTTGCCTTACAACTTAAAGGTTATTTTGTTGGTACGTATTACTTATTTCAAAATTTTCTTATCTTGATTTATTTCATTTTAATCCAATATTTTTCAAAATACTAACATCTACTTTTTTTGATTTTTACTTTTTTTTTATAGCTCCTGAAACCGGTGTTTATAGACTTTCTATTGGTCAAACAAGTGATGGTGCTTGGTTATGGTTAGGTAGTGATGCTGCCTTTGATTGTTGTTCTCAAGGTACTGTTACAAGTTCTGATAGTGATATTCTTTTAGGTGTTAGGGATGCTGACAGTTTTTCATCTTATGTTTTTCTTGAAAAAGGTGTCATGTATCCAATGCAAATTAATTATATTAATCTTTACTTTCAAGCTGTATTAGATTTTGATATTGTTACGCCAAGTGGAAAGGTTATTAGTAACTTCAAGGATACTGTTATTAACTTTGAAAGTAAAGACTTTTCTGATTGTCAATCAACAAGACCACAAAATACAGTAGACTCTACTTCCACTGTTGTTTCTCTTGGTAAGAAAACCACTAGCTATTCTGGACAAGCAATTCTTACTGAAACTGTTAATAATCAAGCAACAACAACCACATATTTTGTTGAAACTGTTGTTTTTACAACAGCTGCTTATACAGCATTAACTACAATTGGTGGTGCCCAAACAAGTTATTTTACATCTTATGGTATCACTACTGCTGCTAATGGTATTGCTGCTGTTGAATACGACGTTTACCAAACTATTGCTGATACAGTAGCTTCTACGCCCACTGCTACTGTTATTAATACTGAAATTTTCGTTGGTTCTGGTTGTTCATTTGCAACTCACTTTTATTCATCCAATGCAGGTTTTGATGTTAAATTTTATAGAAATCCAAAAGGACTCATCGCTGCTGGTGATTCTCAATACTATGCAAACAGTTACACTTCAAATTCCTTGATTACTACAACTACTGGTGTTACAGATATCAATTTTTCAGTTCATGCAGTTGCACTTTTCACTGAAACAATTTACGGTGTTGAAATATTTAATACTTGGAATGGTTTGATTATAGAATATACTGGTTATTTTGTACCGAAGGAAGGAGGTATCTATACTTTCAAGCTTGACCAAATTAATTATGGTGTAATGATCTGGTTAGGTACAACTAATGCATTTTCATGTTGTTCACCTTATGATATTCCTATGGATGCTTCACCAGATAACCTTGTTTTCTCAAAATTCGAAGATGTTACTTCTTTTGCTCATTTAGAAGAAAATACTTATTATCCAATAAGAATAGTTTACGTTAATGTTGTTGGTGATTCACAAATAGATTTTAAATTTTCTACGCCTACAGCTTCTGGTACCTTTGTTGAAAATTGGAAAGATTGGGTTGTCGCTATTTCTGATATTCAAGATGGCGCTTGTCTTAATAGTGGTAAATTTGATTACTCAACCGCTTTAGGTGTTGACACTAATTTGAAAACCGTTTCAACTTCATGGGTCGATGTTCCAACAACAGTTGATGGTGCAGCAACTCATGAATTCGTTGAATCTGTTGACTATCCAAAACCAACTTCGACAACTACTCTTTCAGTCGTACAAGATGTGCCATTAACAACTTCAACTTCTTACTCTTTTTCAACTGATGCCACAACAACTACTCCTATAGAAGTAGATGTTATTTTTGGTACCGCAGCAGGTACTACCCCATCACACACATACGCATACACTGGTACCACCAAGACTACATCTACTCTTGTTTACCCAACCACCGATGCTAATGGTAAAGCTACCACCACCACCGACATTGCAGTCTTAGAACCAGAAACCACTCTTGTTTCATCTGGCGATTCGTCCACCACCATTGTTGTTACCACCAGTGCTGTTGATCCAAACGGTAAGCCAGTCGCTACAACCTACTCAGAAACCGTTGTTCCAACCAAGCCTGCCGATGTTCCAGGTACTACCCCATCACACACATACGCATACACTGGTACCACCAAGACTACATCTACTCTTGTTTACCCAACCACCGATGCTAATGGTAAAGCTACCACCACCACCGACATTGCAGTCTTAGAACCAGAAACCACTCTTGTTTCATCTGGCGATTCGTCCACCACCATTGTTGTTACCACCAGTGCTGTTGATCCAAACGGTAAGCCAGTCGCTACAACCTACTCAGAAACCGTTGTTCCAACCAAGCCTGCCGATGTTCCAGGTACTACCCCATCACACACATACGCATACACTGGTACCACCAAGACTACATCTACTCTTGTTTACCCAACCACCGATGCTAATGGTAAAGCTACCACCACCACCGACATTGCAGTATTAGAACCAGAACAATTGAGTTCTACGTGGACTGGTTCCGAAACTTCTTCTACTGTACTTACAATAACCGCAGTTGATGCCGATGGTAAACCCAGAATTACATCCATTACTGTTATTGAAATTCCATCATCTGGCTATTTTGAATCTGGTAAATCTTCATTATCCGGTTATTCTAGCTCAACATGGGATAAAGATTACACCAGCACTATTGTTACAACTGTCGGTACCACTGTCACAACTATTGTTTGTGTTCCAACACCAAGTTTTAATTCAAGTGTTGCAACTGAAACATCAACTTCAACGCAAACTGAAACTGTTATTTGCTCTGCATGCTCAACCTCATCATGGTCCAATTCATTCACCAGTACTGTCACTACTGTTGTAGAAGGCACTGTTACAACTATTGTTTGTGTCCCAACCTCTAATGTTGATACAACTGTCACAGATGTTGCTACTAAAACTGAAATCATCAGTTGCTCCACTTCGTTATGGTCCAAATCCTACACTAGTACTGTCACTACTGTTATTAAAGGTACCACTACAACTATTGTTTGTCTCCCAACATCAAACAATGATACAACTATTACAGACGTTGCTATCAAAACTGAAACTGTTACCTGTTCTGCATGTTCCACATCATCCTGGTCTAATCCATACACTAGCTCTGTCACTACTGTTGTTGAGGGTAAGACCACAACCATCATTTGTGTTCCATCAGAAACTACGATTGCTACTGTCACCAAGGGCACAGGAATCACTTCAACCATTGTTGAATCAACTGCTTCCTGTACTGGTGCTACACATTCAACAGCTGTCACTGGCAACAATACTACATCTGTTGCAAATTCTGTTACTGCTGAAACACAACCAATTGATGTCCAAACAACCGTTAATACCATCAGTTCAGCAACTCCTTCCTCATCAACCATTCTTTCAACCGGCCAAACATCAGTTTCCATTTATGTTGCTTCTGGTTCTAGATTAACCAATTCCTTTGTTTTTGGTTTATTAGCTTACATTTTACTAGTTTAATTTTTAATTGATTCTTTAGCTTCAGTTTTATTTATATGTCTTCAATTTCGAAGAATATTTATTAAGGAAATATGCAATCTGATTTCGGCTTCTGCATGGTTTTATCTTACCTTTAATTTTATTTGAATTTTTTTTGATACCAATTTACGTATAGTTTATATTTTATACTTTATACTTTATCTTTATTTTGTACCATTAATATTATTTTTTTAAATTTATCACAAACTAGAAAAATTGCTAATTTTGAGAAAGTGAATGTAGGTAGTTTAGTTGAAGAGGCAATTTGCTATGATTTTACAATTTTTTTTCGTATAATCAGTCAGGTTGAAGCTCTAGATATTACAAAATGATTTTATTATACATATTACGCACTTATTTAATCTATATTTTTTAAGATTTATCTATTTCATTCGAACCAACATTATCTACAACCAAACATGCAGCATGTAGAGTTTAAATTTTAATATATGTAGTGTTGAAATATCTGGTGTTATGTTATAATCCATTCAACCAAAAAACCTGGTGTTAATGTTTTAGAGTGTATGTGTACTAAAATAGCACACTAATATTGATTATACTTAAGTATGCAACTAAAAAAGATTATAAAGTTTGTTATTTATATTAGTACTGATTAATTAATTAATTAATTAATTGATTCATTTAAGCCCATTTAGTTTGACCTAATTGAGAATTTACAAGAATCCTATTTTGAATTAATTTTAAGCTCACCTTTGTTGCATCTTTTAGTCAAGTCATTTAAACTTTCAATATAATATACTTTAACGCTTTACTTCAACCAGTTGCAAATAAAAATTTACCTAAGTATAAATACTATCCTATAGATATTTACTAATAAATAAGAAAAAATAAAAAGTAAAAAGAATATAAATATAATTAATCAAATCAAATAATATCATCTAAAATATCATCACCAAAACCATGATCACCTTGCATATTTTCAGGAGGCACAACACTTGGAATAAATTCCAACACTACATACAAAATACCAACGACAAATAAAATAAATGCAAGAATCCAACGTATGAATGAACCATGCATATTTAAAATTGAAATTAGTAAATAAATTCCACCTCTACCAAGAAATGAAAAAAATGATGAGCAGTAGGTAAATAATTTCGGTGGTACCTTAAATTCTAAGTATCCTATAAGTAAACCTAGAAGGAATACAAATATACCTTGAAAGAAATAATCAAATCTTGAAAATAACTCACTTAATCCGCAAAATACTGACAGTAAGGAAACAAATAAATTAATTCCTTTAAAAACTATACTGTATTTAGAGCTTGTTGTATCATCTAAATTAATTGAGTCCATGATCGATCAAGTGTTTAGCTGATTAAGAAAACAATTTGCCATTGAATACAAGTTTCTCAAATTCATGTTGACATATTCATTTCGCTTATATGTAATTTGTAATTTGTAATTTGTAATTTGTAATTTCGCTCTGTTAAACTGAGTTTTTAGTTCGAGTGCTAAAATGGAATATACAAAAGAAAAGGAAAGAGATGGAAAAAAAATTGCCAGTATTATAAAAATAAAAAAGACTGACTTTAATAGTAATATATTTATAAAATAAGGATAAATAAACAATAATAGATAAAAATGTGGTGAAAAAATAAAACTTTGGAATTTTGAGTAAGTAAAGAATTGAAAACAGTTTGTATCATGTTTTCTTTTTTATATCTGATCATAAATGATTTTTTCTTTTAGTTATATCTTATTTTTTTCTATAATGATATAAGTTTTGTTTAATAAGTTTTAGCATTTTATGATTTCATTTTACAAGTTGTACTATACTTATTATTTATTATTTAAAAACAATATAAAATTTAAATTAACAATATTAATTAAATTGAATCAAAATTTATTCTTCTTGTTTATCAGTTGGTGCAGCATTTGAATCATCTTGACCGGCTTCTGACATATCAGAAGTCCATAAAGTTAAATTATCTCTAAGTAATTGCATAATTAAAGTTGAATCTTTATAAGATTCTTCTGATAAAGTATCTAATTCAGCAATTGCATCATCAAATGCTTGCTTTGCTAAATGGCATGCCTTATCAGGAGAATTCAAAATTTCATAATAGAAAACAGAAAAGTTTAATGCTAAGCCTAATCTAATTGGATGAGTTGGTGGTAATTCAGTTACTGCAACTTCAGATGCTGATTTATAAGCTTCTAATGAAGCTTCTGCTGCTGCCTTTCTCTTTTCAGTAACAGCAAATTCGGCCAGGTATCTATGGTAATCACCCTTCATCTTATAATAGAAAACTTTAGATTCACCAGATTGAGCTGTTGGAATTAAATGTTCATTTAAAACGTTCAAGATATCATCACAAATATTTGTTAACTCAGTTTCAATTTTACTTCTGTAATCCCTTATTAGTTTAACTTGAGATTCATTACCCTTTTGTTCTTCCTTTTGTTCAATTGATGAAACAATTCTCCAAGAAGCTCTTCTTGCACCAATTACATTTTTATAAGCAACGGATAAAAGGTTTCTTTCTTCAATTGATAATTCTTGGCCAGATGAAGCAACAGCCTTCATATTTTCAACCATTTCTTCATATCTTTCAGCTTGTTCAGCTAATTTAGCTAAATAAACAGAATCTTCACGAGTTAAGGACATAATTTTTGTTTTTAAATTTGACTGTATTAATAGAATAAAGGAAAGTTAACATGTTAGTATTATTATTCGCGAACACTAATAAAATAGATCACTATACAAAATTATTGTTTTAGTCGTATAGTGTTTGGGGAGAAGGGGGCGTGCAAGATAATCGAATGATAATATTAAAATAGTTGACGTAGATTATGATTGATCTTGTATAGTTGAAGAAAAATGTAAAAGGAAAATAAACTAATTATCAATTTGCGTGAACATTTTGACGGCTAGAAGGAAATAATTAAAATTCAACGTCACTTTAAACCAATTGTAATAACAAACAATTTTTGTGTTCTATTGACGAGATCAAAGTGAAAACATTATCCAAGTATTCATATTCAAATTAACTTGATCAAGTAAAGTTTAGTTTATAATGCAACAACATTAGTGAGAACCATTATCCAAATACAAGTTGAAATCATGAATCAACGGGAAAGTTTAATTAATGTAATTAATAGAAAAAAAGCTCAATTATGTCAAATTTGTGTCATATATTATCATTAAGATCCTGTTGCTTACGCTGGAAAGATTCATTGATTTCTACCCCTGCAACGCCAATGACACCATCGGAGCGATGACACCTCCTCAGCAAGACCTTCTTATTCAAATTGGAGCAATATACATACTGTAGCGGACGACGTGTGTGCTGCTTTCGAGATCACCAGAAAGAAACAAGGGAGGGCAAAGCCAAACTCAACGTGATGGCTCTGTTGTTTGTTTTCGCATTTCGCATTGCTTAAGACAATTAAAAGCGATTTTCTAACTTGACCCTACAGCTGTCATTTTTCGGGACGGGTCACTTACTGGTGGCGGAAATGACCCGTGCACCAGGATGTTTCCAGCACGGCGGTAGTCGGCGTTAGTGGGAGCTACATAGGATTTATGTTCTACGTTTCAATGTTTAGCCAACTTAGTTCAGTTTACACATCTATTCTTCCATGGTGGTGGTGGTGGCGGTATTATTGTTAGTTTCTAGCACGCTACATTCAGCGATTTTAATACCAAAACGTTCATCTTGTGTTAATGCAGATAATTCGTTAATGAAAGTTGCTAAATCATCTTGTAATTGGTATTCAGAATGAACCCAACTTGATTTGAATGTTTTATTACCACCCGTTAATCTAATTGCACCATTTTCTTCACTTAGAGCAATAGTTGAAACAAATCTTGAAACATTAACAGGCTTACCATGTTTTAGTAAAGTTTTCAATTTTAATGATGTAACTCCTAATTTTGGTAATGGTAATTCTAAACCTGGTAAGGTTGGATTACTTGCATCATAACCATTAATACCAGTTGATGTTGGTAAATTTAAGATTTCTCTCAATGGAATAAATTTACACCCAATAATTGCTTTATTAACAAATAATTGTTTATTGATACACTCATTAAGACCAAATCTGAAAACTTTGATATCTTTTTCAATCAAATTTAATTGTTCTATTAAATTTAGTTCTGGATTTAATGGGAAATGTTCAGAAACATATGATAATTTAAATGGATAAACGGATTGTTTTTTGTCAACCAATGATAATAATCTTCTACTATTTCTTAATTTTAATTGTTCTGAAATTGAAACATCTCTAATAAAAATTGAATGTTTTGGATTAAAATCTTCCTTATTAACTTTATGGCCATCTAAACTTTCTAATGTAAAGATACCTGGTTCTTCTTTGTTCTTTGGAGCCATTTTAATATCAATCATATAAACTTCACCAGGTGCAATGATGAAATCATCAGTTGGAATAGTATGATCAGGATTTTCAGTTTTAGTATTACGTCCAGTTTTTTCATCAATAATAGATAGTTGTGTTTCAGTTGATAATGATTTACTTTGATTTAGTAATGAAGTTTCTTGATCCATTTCTGACCAAACAACACCTTTAAAATCTCTTTCTTCAACGACACCTTCCGCTTGACCGGCTAAAAATCTCCTTATTCTTCTAACTTTAGAAGTTGGAACAACTACACAGTTGAAAGATTCTGCAATTGAATTTACTATATTTCTAATAATTGAACCAGTTATTTGCTTTGTTGTTGTGTTACTATCTGTAAATAAAGAATTTGGAATTTTTTCAGGTGTTAAAGTTGCAGCTAGTAAAGTTGTAATTGTTTCAGTTGCTAAATAAGATGCACAAATAACATCAGCAGATTGACCTAATAAAGGACCTGGAGGAGTTACGCCCATAGGGTAAATAACAACTGTATGTGCTAAATTGGAAGTATATCCATCAATATGACATCCTAAATTAATTGTAACAATGTCACCAACTTTGAAAGTTAAATTGGAGGTTTCATCATTATTAACATTATTTAAATCTGGTGAATAACCCATAACTAAATTATTAACATCTAAAGTAATTGGTTGTGCAATACCTTTTTCAGTAACTTTCTTAAATTTACCGTTGATTAAAGTCTGCATATACGAATCACCTAAAAGACAAAGTTCAGCTGCAGTATATGGTTCATGGCTACCTAAATGATAAGATTCATTAATAAGATTGATAATATATTGAAGACAAGTTTGAGTAATTTGACCAGCATAGGAATATTTATTTAATACATCTTTTGAAAGAACGTTCTTTTGCTTTAAAAGAAGATCAGTATCTTTCGGGGAAATTTGTAAAGCCATGGCTATAAATGGATAGAATGGATTATGTACTAAAAGATATGAAAAAAATGTGTAAAATTATGTACAGATCAGTTAAAAGTAAAAACTAAAATTTTTCACTAAAAACCTGAAAGGAAAAAAAAATATTTCTGCACTGTCCCAAAGAGGAAAACAGCTCTCAACGCACCCGTGCACCGATAAAGTGGGGATTGCCTTTTCCGGCTGTGCAGCTGCTTAGCAAGTGTTTGCCGCGCCACACGACATGATAATTGTTGTCCACAGTCAACTCACCAGCCACATCAGCAAACTGCTTACTCTTAAGACGTTTCTTCTCTTGGATAGGTTCCGTTTCTGCAAATACCAAAGATTGCCCCAATTGAGCATCTAATGGTGGAACAACAGGATCAACTAATGGTGGTTGATCTTCTCCGGTTTCTGCGTCTGCACACAAAAGCATAGCTTCAGATTTAACACCTCTCATTTTACTAGGTTTCAAATTGTTAACAACAACGACTCTACTCTGGTGTAATTTCTCCATTGGAATTAATCCAACAAGCCCTGAACACACTTGAACAATATCATTTGTTTCATCTGGTCCTATCTGAATTTGTGAAACATATAATGAATCTGCATTTTCATGTCGTTTAATATCTTTGATAAATCCAACTCTTAAATCTAATATATTTGGGGTGATTATTGTACTATTCGGTTTTATAGCCGCTGTGCTTTGGAACCTGAACAATTGGTTTTTTAATATCTTTCTTAATCCTCTGTTAATCATTGTCTTTGCTTGTATTACAAAGGATAATGAAATCAGTGATTCAATAATGGACCTAAAATTCATGCTCGATTTTTTTCAGATTTATTTTAATCTTTTTTTTTTTGATCCGTATGTACAAAATTCATTTAAGTATTTATATGAAACTATAGACAAAAAACGGAAACACCAACAAAGCAAAAATAATATAGATAGTAAAGAAAAAGAAGAAATTCGAAATTTAAAATGCACATGTTAACGTCTTTAACCTAGTCAATTTCAAGTTCAAATTTTTCAACTATACTTTGTTGAACTTCAACTCTTTCCTTTAATCCTTGCAAAAATATCAAATTACCCTTTAAATCATTCACTTTATTAACTAACTTCATCTTTAAATTACTTTCTCTTTCAATCAATCCATTAATGCCAACTGAAACATCCTTTGATGGATAATTCAAAACCTTTCTAACTTCTTTACTTATACGTACACTATTCAAATGGATATAATCATCAACAATTAAATTAGTTTTGATCTTTTTTATTATATTCTTATAAACAGTTTTTGGTGATTCTTTAATAACATAATAAATTGGATAACCAATCATCAGTCCAATAGTAGAAATTGTTATTATTTTTGGTAACTTAATTATTGAACTAACACCTGTAAAAACCGTTACAATTTTAGGTCCATAAAATATTAGTAAACCTGAAATACTACTTTTGAAAATATTTGATGTTAAAATTGAACTAATGGTTAAATCATCATTATTAATTTTTGGTATTTTACTGAAATTTGAAAAATTGAAAATTGTTTGAATATTTTTGAAAAATCCAATGATTGAATCAAAATCAATCAAGTCAATCAACTCAAAGTTAACATTAATTCTATTTTTCAACTCATAATCTTTTTTATGTGAATACATTGAATCCGGTTTGAATTTATGCTCAGGAAATTTATCTTTACCTAAAACCTGCTTACCCAGTTGTCGTATATCTGCAATTCCATTCAATGTTTTCAACCTACCAAAATCTTCCGAATCTTCAATACTTGATAAAATATCATGAACAACTTTTAGTTTAGTTGATTGAATAAATTGATCAATATTAAATAATGTTACTGATCTATCAATCTCAACAAAATCATTAAATTTATCGATTTTTTGATTGATATTGGTACGTGTTGTTTTATAAACATCTTCTGAACATTCATCAATTATATTCATAATTTTTTCATTAATTTTAATTGAAGTTTTTACAATTTCATCATATTTTGGTTTAATTTCATTCAATTCCTTATTCAATTTTTCTTTATTTTCATTATATGTTTCAATATTCATATTAATCAGTAATAAAGTTTCATTAAAAATTTTACTTAAGTAATTCTTTGCTGGTAATAATTTCGATACTGATCTTTTGTCAAGTACAAAATTTCTTAGTGATGCCTCTAATCTATCAAAACCTGGATTGTTTGGCCCAGAGTTATTATTGCTATCGTCTGGATCATCACCTGGTCCATCACCGGGGCCATCATCAGTATTAATTTCCTTTGATGAAACAAAATGAACAAAATCTTTTGAATCTTTATGAGTTTCAGGTGATAGATCTCCAACTTGCTGCATAATCTTTTCTATACATTTATCCTTCTTATTAATTGAATCAAACTTATTAACAACAATGAAGGTAAACTTTTTATCATTATTGACGTTCGAAATAAACTCTCTACCTGATAATGTGAAGTGGTTTTCTGCATTGACAACGAAAACGACTAGATCAATTTCTTCTTGTCTTGAAAATAATTGCATTGTTTGATAAGAATCAAGATTGAGACCTGGTGCATCAATTAGTCTAATATCAATTACACCATTCTTCAATAAACTCTCATCAACTGATCTATTATCATTAATATATACTTTCAATAGGGAATATTTATCATTTTCATAAACTAAATGCTCTAATTTTTCAATTGGAAATTTATTATAAGTACTATGATTTTTTATATCATAATCTGAACCAATTGGAATTGCATGGACTTCTTCAAGGGAATTATTTTCTTGATAATTAATAATTTCACAAAAAACATTGGTACAAGGTTGTTGATCAACTGGCATAACATTTCTTCTTAATAAGGCATTACAAAAACTTGATTTACCAGAGTTCAAATCACCGGTAATTAAAACTTTTGATGAAGTATCGTCAATTCTTGATTTTAATTTATTTAAATGTTGTAAAATCTGTAAAAATTTTTCATCTAGTAACACAGAAATTGTTGACTCATCTAAACTATTCATTATTGAACTGGTTGATTTCATGCCCATTTTGAAATCCAATTTAAGTAAGTCAAATTTAACATGTTTTCCATCTTCATTAACGTCAGTATTTTCTTGTAATAACAATGCTCTTTTGGACGAGCTTGAATTTAGTTTTGAATCAGATCCATTGTAAATCATTTTATCAATAGGATAATGAATGGGAGAATTAATATTATTTTCTTTAAATTCATGAAACATTGAAATAGTTGAATTAATTGCTCTATCAAGTAAAATTTTATTTTGGTTATATTTAAGTTGTTTGACATGAGCAACTGAAGGGTCTTCCATTCTTGTGGTTCTTAAATCAACACGACTAGATTCACCTCCTTCTTCTCCATCATTTAATGTCGTACCTTCTAAAGTGCCTGAACGTGGTATATAATTTGCAAGTGCCGGTTTATCATTGTATGATCCATTGTACAAAGTTTGATCATCTAGTGATTCATCATATGCGTAGTTTTCAGAGTATGAAGACTCCATGTCTTGTGAATCAATAGCATCTAGTTGATCATTATCTTCGCCGGGTGTCATGATGTTATACCTGGTTGTTATTGATAAAAAAAACAAGGGAGAAGTCAGTAAGTGATGTGATTTTGGATTTGCCATTTTCCAAAAACTATTCTTCCGTTTTGGGACATTTTTCTTTAAAGTTCCAAAATTTAAATTTTGTTTTTTATTTTTTATTTTTTATTATATTAAATTAAATTAAATTAAATTAAATCACTAAATTTTTTACACATTATACAGTAATTGATTGATAAGTATTTATATCGATTCGACTAGGTATTAGCAAACAAATACTATATAGAATATGTCGTTCAGGAGAAGAGGTGAAGTTGTTCCAGGAAGAGGTCAGGTTCCAAACAATCCTATGCTTAATAGGGTTGGGGCTATTCCAAACAGAGGTCAAATTCCAACAGTTAGATCAGGTATTCCAGGTAGATCAGTAGGTATTTCAACAAGTATACCGCAAAACAATGTACCACCTACTGCGTCAACTTTGGAACATAAAAAGGAAGAATTTAAACATCCAGGGATGAAACCATCCATTGCATTATCAAATATAAATTGTGTGTCAACTGGTACAAAAGATATTGATACAATTTTAATTCATGGTGGTATACCAACAAATTGTTCTTTATTAATCGAAGAAGACGGAAGTACAGATTTTAGTGGAGTTTTAGTTAAAAATTATGTTAGTGAAGGTATTATTCAAAATAGAAGATTAAATAAAATTGTTAATCATTGTATAGTTATTGGTATGGATAATCAATTTGGTAATGAATTACCTGATGTTTATGCTGGTAATAGAAAAGAAAGAAAGAAAAAATTAGTTCAAGAACAAGAGAATAAATTAAGTGTTAGTAATATCAATTCCGGTAATGATTTAAAGATTGCCTGGAGATACAGAAAGAATCTAACGGAGGCAAATAAAAAATATTCCATTAATGAAATCGATGATTCAAAATATCCCGAATATAATCATCAATTTGATATAACAACTAACATTAGACCAAGTCCTGGACCTACTGAGATAAGTTATATTCCATTATGTCAAGGTTATGATAATGTATTGAATAATGTGAAAAACATTATTGAAAAGGAATTAAAAGATGAATCAAAGATGATTAGATTAGCAGTTCCATATATGTTGAATCCAATGATTTATGGATGTGACGAATTAGTAGAATATAATTCAGTTATTAAGTTTACATTTGGTTTACGACGTTTGGTTAATTCATTCCCGGGCAAAATTTCAATGGTTGCAAATCTGAGTAGTGAATTATATGAAGATACTGATATTTTGAAATGTTTACAGGATATAATGTTTGATGGTATTATTAGGCTCGTCCCATTCCCTCATGAATTGAACACATTAATGGAAAAGGTTTATAAAACCCAAAGAGAAAAAATTAAACAAGGTTATGTTGATATTCACCGTATTCCAATTTTAAGTAGTATGGGATTAATGGAAACAAGACTAAAAGAATACTGTTTCAAAAACAGTAAAAGTAATTTCCATGTTGAACAATGGAGTATTCCTGTGGAGGAAGAAGATGTTGATGAAAGAAAGAAAACAGATTTTTAAGAAGGAGATGTAATCTATATATTGTGTATACATTCTTTTTTCAAAAGAAAATTTTCCATAAATAATCTAGTAAAATACCTATCCAGAAAACATGTCCAGTATTAATATTTTCTTTAAACCAATACCAACAGTTTTCAGGATTATCTAAATCAACCCTTTTAGTCATTGAAAACAGCCTATAACCACCAACAATTGCACCTAAATAGAAAAATGGACCCATACCAGCCATAAATCCACTTGTTAAGTAACAACTCATTTGTGCAGTTGACAGAGCATTAAAAATGGTCTTACTTTTTGTGCCCCAAGCTAATGCAGTTGATTTGATACCTGCTTTGATATCAAATGCTTTATCTTGATGTGCATAAATTGTGTCGTAATGCATACACCAAAAAAAACCTGAAAGATAAAGTGGGATCATAACAGGCCAATTCCAAACACCCATCGCAGGAAGACCTAACAATGCACCCCAATTAAAACATGCACTAAGAACCACTTGTGGATAATAAGTAACTCTCTTAAAAAATGGGTACGTACCAACTAATACAAGTGATGATGCACCAAGAAGAAAACAGTCAAGTGGTAGTTGTAATAAAACAACTAATCCAACAAGCAATTGTGCAGATAGAAAAGTCCATGCTTGTGGCATTGAAACTCTACCTGAAGTAATTGGTCTTTCAATTGTTCTTGCAACCTTATTATCTAAATTTCTATCCCACATATCATTAACTGTACAGCCAGCGCCTCTCATAACAAATGCACCAACTGTGAAAACTGATAGCATCCAAATAGTTGATAAAAGTGGTGCAGATGTCATATATGCAGCCATTGTAATCGACCACATACATGGAGAAAGTAAAAGTAATGTACCAATTGGCTTTTCAATTCTCATAAGTTCCATATAAGGAATCCATTTTTCTGGGAATTTTGTTAATATACCCAGACCTTTTAAACGGTTTAATCTTGCTTTTTCAAGTTCTTCTGGTGAAAAAATACTTCTTGTAGCCGCAATTGATGGTTTTGTTATTGAGAAAGTTTTATTCTTAGTTTCAGATTTGGTAGTAAAGTATTTAAACTGTGATAAGAGTGATGGTTTAATTGAAGATTTAAAAGTAGAAACAAATGCTCTTCTAGTGAAGACGCATGCTGTTATCTTTTGAGTACCTATCAATGGCCACATTACGTATCAGTTGTGTCGAAAACAAGAATTAAAACAGGAAAACAGGAAAACAGGAAAACATGTAGAGAAGAAATGATCTATCTAAATAACGTTACGGACAAAGTGAGGGTCTCTCAAAACTGGGGGTGCGTATCATATTACGGTTATTATTTATTGGTTATTAGTTATTAGTTATTAGTTATTACAGACAACTCGACTTATCTTGAATGCTTCAGAAAAGCTGTTATATAAAGTCTTTTCTTGTTCTATGGGATAACTGTAGGTGTAGGAAAAATACAAGTCTGCTTCATAACCGCAAAACTGTTGATTATTTCCCCGTCAACGCATCCGTCCACACCATATAACTCTTCAGCAACATCAACCAAATCATTTTGACGTTTTTCAAACACAGATAACTCTCCATTCTTCAGAATATTATCCACTTCTTTCAGTTTAACCCATTTTAAATCATAGTTATCCTTAAGCATATTACGGATTTCACCCCCAAACTTGGCTTTATAAACCATCTTATCACAATCTGCGATATAAAATCCCATATAATAATGATCTTTTTCCAATACTTTAGTAAATAAAATTTCCCGTATTGCACTAACTGTACCTAAACCTAAATGTGCAAAATCTGGATCCCAGATAAAATAAACAGATGAGACTGTGGTTGGCAAAATATCTAATACTGCAATTGCAATTAATTTACCATCAACTATATAACATTCATGGATTGGACCTTTCAAGCCTTTTAGTGCTTCACCAAATTGACCACTTATCCATTCTTTGTTAATTTGATTCCAGTCAAGATCTTTATCTTCTTCCATAAATGGATCATCACATAAAAATCGAAAAAAGGATTTTTCACTAACTTCAGATTCTTCATCGTGGTGTATACTCATTTGGTATTTTTTATATAATTCAAATTTATCAGGTTCATAAGTATTAGGTAAAAGGATACTGTAAAACCTTCCCTTTTTATCTTTCTCTAAATAGGAATCATACAAACTTGTACCATTGGCGCCTTCTGGTGCCTCCATATTTTTAAAAAATCTTCTGATATTCTTCTTAGTAGATTTATTATAGTATCCATCATTGACAAACATGTCATAATTTGTACGAATTGTATAAGCTCGACAACAAGACCTTAGTAAATCTGGTTTGTACATAAAGCCGCCACTCCTACGCCAGCCATCTTTCATCAAAATTTCATATTCTTCAAGTGTTAATTCATCTGGATAGAACGTGATTGATGAATTATTGCAATATCCTTTACCATCCATCAACTTGGCAATTGATGGCAAAGCCCATGATTTTTCAGCTGGTTTCTTATGATCACAATACCCACAATGGGTTGATTTCATATACTTCATATCATCTTCATAGTCCATAGTGGGAAAGTGGGTTATTCTAAGATAAAAAAACGGAATAAGTACAAAGTACAAGCCTTGTACGTCTATTTGTAAATCATGATTTTCATTTTCTCAAATCAACATAGTTTCAACTTTTACGAACGACACATTGTTGGTTTCTTTTGAGAAAATATTTGATCACATATGACCACAATGCCACATAGAAACAGTATATCCAAAAGGTCGATGCTTCATCTTCAAACAGATGGAAACGATTCACATAGGGAAAATATACGAAATGGTAAAATTGCTCAACAACGAGCAACTGTTAAAACTGCGACTGGACATGGACAAAATGAGATGAAGTCAACAATTTCAAGATTGGATTATTTGAATAGAAAATTCAATATAGATCCATCATTTGATATTGAAATATCAGGGGGTGAAGAAGGTGTTGAAGGTATAGAGGAAATTGGTAATGATATTAATATATCCTTAAATTCTGAATTAATGAATGTTAATGTATTCGAAAAACAACTCGGTGTTGATGAAATGTCTGAAAGTTTAACGAATTCTATATCATTATTATCACCCCTTTTTGAGTATATTCAATCATTTGAAACTAATTTGAATGAATTATCTAATGAAATGGAAGTTTTACAATCAAGATTAATAAATTTAGATAATGACATTAAAAAAAATAGTACACTGGATAATTTACTAACACCGATACTTAATGATTTATTAATATCCCCGAACTGTATTAAAATTCTATTGAATCATATAATTGATGAAACATGGGTAAATCAATTAATCATACTACAAGAAAAGAAAGAAATACTACAAAATTATGAACATAATGAAAAGATTAATAAGGATAATATAATTGAATTACTCGATTTAATTGAAAAATTAGAGATTAAATGTATTGAAAGAATAAAATTATATTTAATTGAAAACATAAAATATCTAAGGGGTGTTAATTCATCATCATTAAAAGTACAAAAAAAATTGCTAAAGGTTAAAGAGATATATAAGTTTTTAAAGGTTCATAACGTTAAATTATCAAAAGATTTTGAAATTGCTTACGTTTATACCATTCGTTGGTATTATTATTTTAATTTTGTGAAATATATAAGTTCATTAGAAAATTTGAGAATTCTAGAAAATGATTCCAATTCTGAAAATCTAAATAATGGTACTAATAATAGTAGTAAAAACAGTTATAACTATTCCAATAGCAGTTATTCAAATACCAATTCAAGTATTAGTTTGTTACTTGATAATTCAAATTCAATTAATGAATATTTGATCAATTTACCTAAAAGATTTGAGCAAATGAATGATGAGAATAACAGGTTTTCAATTTTGGGTCAAATTGCTGAAACAAATAATGGAAATATAAAATTTTTTATGGAACAAATTTTCCAATTTTTGAATCAAACAATAATTGATAATTTTACAATTGAATTCAATTTTATCGTTGAATTTTTCAATTTAACAAAGAATGAAGAAATGAATAATATGATTAAACAGATATTTACACCAATTTTGAAATTAGGTAATAATTTTACAAAATATTTACTGAGTAATTGTAAAACTGATTATTTTGGTATACTTTATACAATTAGAAAAATTCAGAAAATGGAATATGAAATTCAAAACAGATGTTTACCAGAAATATTTGAAAATTATTTAAATTCTCAATTATTATTATTATGGCCTTTGTTTCAACGTAATATTGACACATTATGTGACAGTGTTACGTCAGCATTAAATTCGACATTGATCATGAAGCAAGTGGTTAGTAAAAAGAATAACATTTTGATTCCGCTTAAATTAACACAATCTTTTAGTATGGTGTTAAGCAGTTTAATTAAATTAGTACAAAATTTAGTTTTTGAACTAGAGACAAGTGAACCACTTAATAGATCAATTGAAAGATTAAGTAATACATTTGAAAGAGCATTGGTTCAATTAGGTGGTAATTTAGATGAAAGCAAATGTAAATTACTACTTTATGTCAACTTTCAACTGGTTTATAATGTTTTAGATGATAATCATAATGAAGAAAATGGCTCATCCTTTTCATTATGTGAACATTATAAAAAATTAGTGGCAGCTTATGCTTGATTTGTGTTTAATTATGTGTAGACTTTAAATGTTACTCAAACAATAGAGTGCCTTTATAAATCATCACACAATAGTGTTGTTCGCTCTGTGGTGTCTATATAGCTGATAAATCAACAGAAAGCACAAGAATGCGAAACTGCGAGACGAATAATGTGGGTGATTCTTGATTCTCCATTTTTGATTTTTGAGTAAGTGAAAAGTTCGGTAAATCATTTGGATGTTTTTTTTCTACTTCCTGCTATTTTTTTTTAAAACATCAATTTTATTACCTGAATTACCTGTAGATGTTTCGTTATATTATTACTTCATAAAATGGTTAGTAATTGTCTTTGTTTTACTTTAATAACATTTCCCATGTTCTCACTCAAACTAATCAGTTGGTTATGTAAAAGCTAAACTTTTGATACTATGAAACCAAAAAATAGGTATATTAGAATACAAAACGGAGGAAGGAGGGGAGGCGGAGTAAAGAAGAAAAAAAAGGGAAAGGAGGAAAAGGTAAAGAAAAAATTAAGAAAAAATGACAAAATCATCAATTTTCAGTGAACAACGAATGAAGTAAATCGTGTCAAAAATTAAACAATAACTGTTTGAAAAAAAACGCAAATAGGTGATTTGTAGTCTGTTAACTTTTATATTATCATTAATTAATTTAACGTTCCAAAATCAATTTAATTAATAACCATATGAATTATTTTAACAAATTATAAGTTGGCCATTTGAAAGAATTGTTGAAGTTTATAAATATAATTTTTAGTACCATCAGATAGTAATAATTAGATACGAAATCCGGTGATGTATATGGTGAAGGAGAATTAGATAGAGAAGCCTTGGCATTTGCAGTCGATTTAGCAGTAGTTTTGAGATCATCTGCCGAAATTCCTACATTTTGTGTAGCTAAATAACTTGTAACATCAGTGAAAAATTGTGATGTTAAATAATCAATTTTAACGTTAGAAATAATGTCATTGACTTTAGGAACAGAAACCAGTATACTTTGAGCTAATAAAACATAAAGTTTCTTACCAGTCTCGGTGAAATATTGATCAAAGATTTGTTGCAAAAGTATCATCTCCATTTTAAAAGAGCCACTAGAAGTTTTACCTTCAAGATAAAAATGAAAAGCATCAACAACCACACTACCAAACGGTCTGTCACTTTTAAAATAATCGGTCCCTGAACCAAAAGAATTCTGGAATTTATCAACAAGTTAAGTTGCAACAATATCGGTTATACCAGTAC
This sequence comes from Pichia sp. NRRL Y-12830, assembly GCA_030564565.1. Classification (NCBI taxonomy): domain Eukaryota; kingdom Fungi; phylum Ascomycota; class Pichiomycetes; order Pichiales; family Pichiaceae; genus Pichia; species Pichia sp. NRRL Y-12830. The sequence goes on from JAJLVO010000029.1 coordinate 58,447, forward strand.
AGTTAATAGTTGGCCCACCCATTAAAATAAAAAACATTCTTACGGTTTGTTCCTTGACATTGCTTAATATCATATATAAGAGCATTATTTAAATCATCACACATTCCTGTATTGGAACTTGTTTTAGTCTTATCATCTCGATAATAATATGAACCCATACCCAAAGTGAAATAATCATTAAAGTAGGTAGACCCATCAATATTTGTTACTTGCTATGGATAGAAAGCTACACCTGACAGTATATGAACATTAACAGGAAAATCAGCATACCACCATTATCAGAACAAGCTAAAATTATATTGCATGAGTCCGGTGTAGGGCGGCTGACATTTGATTTAAGCTCAATAGTACTTGGAGTAATTTCACTAGTGCAAGTAAAGCTTAAAGATAAGCTTGACTGGGTTGGGGCGGATGAAACATCAATAATGAACTTAGTACAGCTGAGATCGATAAAATACTTGACGGTAAGTTGATGCTTTAGTAGATGGATTTGATGAATATAAAGCTAAGGAGTTGTTAAATGGTGAGTTTGATGCAGTTGTAACATATGAATGACTGTAAGTTGAAATTGTTGACGATGGATTTAATGAAGATGAATATGATGGAGATGAAAATGGAAGCTGAAGAGGTAGTAGAAACAGTGAAGGTACCATAAGATGAGTTTTTTAAAGACAAAATTGAAGAATTAACAGTAATAGATAGAGGATGATGTGGGTGGTGCTGAAGCTGATAAAACGTTAGAAGCCGAAGTTGACAAAGATGAAGCTGTAGATGTACTAGTTGACGTTGATATAAATGAGACCGAGGAAATATGAGTACTTGATGATGATACAATTTTTGCTACAGACACACGGTAAGTTAGACTTGATGAAGTTGAAGAAATAGCAGATGTTAGACTTGATGATAACAAAACAGAAGATGAGATTAATTCACTTGAAGATGTTGATGGTGAGACAAAAGCTTGAACATCTGATTGATCGACATAACTGAACTCATAAGAGTTTCAGACATGCTATCATTCAATCTGGTTTACCATCTTTTAACGACGGACATTCTGCAGATAGTAACAAAGAGAAAGTAAAGCAAGATAGTATAACCTCATTTGTTTGTTTGGGCAAAAACCATCTATACTTATTACGACATCTAATTCATAGCAGCAGTGACGTGGTGTTGGCTCATAACTCAACTACTACCTCCTAAAGAAAGAAAACTGATTTCAATTTATACTTGAAAAGTTTTGTTGGCAAGTTTTGAAAAATAGATACAAACACAACGCAAGAATATGCTAGAGACGTAAAACAAAGTATGGAATTTCGAATTTTGTGCATATACTTTGCAGCAACGCTAGTTGCTTCTTTTTGGGTGGAGACGAAGAAGCAAACTTATCGACATATTTAATGTCTCTACTATTCCTTACTGATACTGATACTGATACTGATACCATATACTAGGTCGATTGCTCCACCCCACTTGCTATTGCTTGTGACTGCGGCTTCACAGTTGGACGTTACTGTGCTATATGCTTTGTTCACTGTGTAGCTGTGCATGAGACAACAATAGAAACATGCGCGAATCGAGCGGGTGGTTTTCTGTGCGAAACGACGGCCCTTGTGCGCTCGCATACTATGTGGGGCATCCTGAGTGGTGCTTTCGCCCTTTTCCCAAACGTCGTGTACGGGCTACAGAAACGGCTGGTCCTGGAAAGACATGTCGTTAGCACCAAAACGGCGAGCCGTGTGGTAATAGCAAGTACACCAAGTATCCACCGGCAGCCACACTCACTTCCCAGTTTTTCTCCATCTCATGCGAAATTACCCGCGTTTTCTTGCATGGTGCATGACGAGATGCGTGTAGGGCCCTCGTTCGAGATTCCTCTGCTGTGTTGTTTCAAGTTCCACGAATTCAATAGAACAGGCTTCATGCATAGACGTTCCAGACTGCCGATTTGATATAGCTACAGCTAAAACTTTGAGTGGCAAGTGTTCAACATTAAAATAACCGCAAAGTATGAAACAAAATCGTATCCAAATTAGATAATAGCAAATGCAGGTACTAGTTCAAGCCAAAAGGATACACATGCATACAAGTGATAGAATAAGGTAATCCAAAGTTTCAATTTTATTTATATAATGTCCATACGACAGCAGGCATCGACATACACAATTATGAACTACGTTGAAGGACAGTTAATAACTCTATGAATTTGTCTGATTTAATCAAGTTTTGTTTATAATTGATACTAACTAATGTTAGCGGTGGAATAAATAAATATTTTGCTAAAACTGAAGAAAAAAAAAATCATATAAAATAGTATGCCTTAAACAGATTTTATAAGTCTATAGCTTTACTTACTTAAATTCCGTCTTCAAAAAATTCATATCAGCAACTTTATTTTCAATGCATTATACGCTATATATAAATTCACTTCAATGCTACACACTTTGCATCATTTCATGCAAAAAAACGTTAACGTTCATTTGGCCGGACGTAAAGCACAAAACGTCAAATGGACACAGTCTTTAGGCACTCCGAGTGCTATTGCTAACTATAATTTCTTCCTTTTCAATTTACCTTCAAATGCTTGACCATATCCTTTTGAAAAAACGTCAATGTCATTATGTCTCCAAAAATCATAAATGTGACTCCTTTGTACAATAAGAAAGGTAGAACCAGAACTGTTGCTAAAGGGAATTCAATGAAATGTTTCTTCCTTTTGGGCATCATCATAAGTCTTCTTTGTACTGACTGCTTCAGATCTTGTAATCAATTTAGTCCTGCCAAATACAGAATTTTTAATTCTTACATCTTGTTTTTTATGTTTTGGCTTTGTTTTGTGAGATCAGCTAATTATCTATCAACTAAAGTACATCCCTCTCCTCCTCTTTCTTTGACGTTATTTGGAGTTGTAATATTTCCATTGCTTTCACCAAAAAAAGCTAATAATAATTCCTGGTTCGTAATAATATGCTGTTGTTAATCCATGTTGTTTTCTGATCAACAGATAAAAGAGAATGAGCAAAGTTTAAAGGAACAGGAAAAGGACCATACAATTAGAAAAATGTCCAGAAAAGCATGAGCCGCTGATTAAAAGTTGAAAACCTCCTTTTTCCAGTTTTTTGTGCGACCTCGGACATCGGACTACAATGTTTCCCACGAAATAGAAAAGAAATTTACTGGGCAAAACTTCCAAAGTTCGCACAATTTCTCCAGAATATTCCATGACATATTTTCTTCCGACCCATCCCATGAGGTTTCTATATAAGGAGGTCATTTTTTCTCTGCCTTTGAATAATAGCTATACACAAGCATTTGCATTTACATAATTACAAACATGGGCTTATATGATCCAACAAGAGACGATGTCAATACCAACAATGAACTAGAAGACGTTAAAATCAATTCCATTAATGTCCTTGATCAACAACCACCATTTGGTGGACTTCATGACAGTCTTCAAAAGACACTTTCAAAAACAAATGATATGACCTTAGGTACAGTAGATAGACTTAGAGGTTGGAGTGATGGTTTAGGAGCATTGTTATCAACCATTGATGGTCAAGTTGATTCATTTACTGGTATTTTAGGTGGTAAAGTTATTAAAAAACCTAATGAAATTGTAAGTAGAGGCATACCACCGCCTGAAATTTTCCAAGAATGTAAAACAATTAATGGATTATCTGTATGGGATCAGTATGGATGGTGGCATTGTTTATTTCCAAGAAGTCAAATTCAAAATGGTACATTTGGTGAAGATTCAAATAATATATTAGCAAGAGAAGATGTTGAAAATGATGTTGATAATAAATATGGACTTTTTTTCAAGAACTTGGATGATATGCTTGGTTGGCAAGCAAGTATGAAAAAGGTTATTGCTGATCAAAAACGTAAGAAGTGGTCAGATTGGGAACAACGTGAAAAAAGTAAATGGTCTTTCACTGCCAGGGACAATGATACTGGTTATGCTGCTGATGATGATGATAATAATGATAAAGTTGTCATCGGTAGGGAAAGTCAAACAAGTATGACCAGTTTACCAGATGGAGATTATGAAAGAACTACATATCAACGTAGAGTTTATGATGATGGTACAAGTCGTGTTTGGGAAAAGAAAGAAATCGTTGGACCCGATGGTTTAGTCAAGGAAGAAAAGAGAGACTAATATGCTGTCTTTTTATTATATTCTTATATAAAATAATTTAATGAACTTTATAATGAAATGAAAATTGTGGAACTAATATCAAAATATATGTATAGTGTTCTACCAGAATTATGTCCTATAAATACAGTTTATATGATTGAACAAGTTAAATGTCTATATTGTTATGATACTTTTTCAATGGCTATATCTTTACCTAAATACCATACCAACTTAACTGACCAACTATTTAGTTTTTGCCTCATACAGGTTGAGAACTCTAATGGTTCCAATTATTATTAACCCAATAAGTTTCTAATAACCACAATATTCGATGACTTCGGATATTAAACTGTATTCAAACAACCTTAGAATACAAATCGTATTTTGGTAAAAACGTTAATTTTGCTGAAGGAGGTGGATTTTGTTTGTTGTGTCAGATCTTGACTCAAGTGATTCAAGTCAAAAAGTGGATATTTCTGTTTTAATTACTAATCAAAATTGTTTTATGAGAGTTTACAAAAACATTTGTCATTTCAAACAATGAGTATGAAACTTGCTTTGGAAACCTTAACTTTTTGGTCATCAGCAAATGAATTGTTTAAATTTATCTAGTTATAAAACGGTCAAAATAGTAATAAAAAAAAACATCGACACAAAAGTATTATAAAAATAAACTCTATGAAAACAGTAACAACAAGAATGTTATTTAGTAGAATATTTTAGATAAAATAAATAATTTAAAAGTTTGTTTTTTAGGACAACTGCTGTTTCATTCTCATGAACTTCTAAGCCATACGCTCTTAAATATTTAATCACCATCTTCTTTTCTAAGGACATAACATCCTTTTTTGTAAAGAGTTTTATTGGATAATCTGTGTTTTGGGGACCCGGAACAGTACCATTCAAAAAAGGAACAGTTTCAAATTCGAGGTCCATGTTGAAGCCAACCCTTAAAACATTTTTAACATTGATAAGACCAGCACTATTTTTTTTATTATCCTTAGCAAGATTATCCAACTTAATATTTAAATTTTCAACAGCTGAATCCAACTTTTCGTCCCTCTTCCTCATCTCTTCATTCCACTTTTCGTCCCTCTTCCTCATCTCTTCATTCCACTTTTCGTCTCTTTGCTTCATCTCTTCCATAAACAGTTTGAAAGTTGATTCCAAAGACTCATTTGATGATTTAAGTTTCTTTATTCTCTTGTCTAAATCTTCAGTGACAAGTATTGTTGATTCTGAAAAACGTTTTACATGTTGTGAGTGCAACGGATAATTAACCTCCTCTTCTGGAGTGAGCGCCTGCTGATTTTGTTCCCGACCTTCGTGAGCTTGTGACATTATGTTTTGTCTTGTTTGTTTGAATAGAGAGCAGAAGAAAAAATAAGAGAAAAGAAGAGAAAGGGAAAACACAAATGGATAATAAAAAAGGATCGAGTGGGAAATCTGTGCATTTTTATAAGAAAAGCGAAATTAAGGAGGAAAATGATAATAAAAATGACGGCTCATTTCATTTTTCAAGTATTTTTAGCTGTGAAAGCCCTTTTTGCACCAAAAGAAAGCCTAGATAGCTACTATACTCATTGTAGATAAAACGTTGTAGTATTTTTGGTTGATTACAAGTGCATTGTGTATCTACATTTATATGTTTACTTAGTGAATTATTTTTGAAAACCAGCTAATAAGTTGCTCAATTGTGAATTTTTATCGTTTCATCTTTTCTTCTTCCTTCTTTTTTTACTTCGCAAAACCCGGACTCGCCAGTTCCAAAACAAGTTTCCCCATTGCACCGAAACCAGTTATGGTGTTCAGGTTATCCTAATTTTAGTATTCACATAGAGACAACGGTTTGACCAACTACGTACACGTCATTCCAATATCTATAAAATAAACTGAAAGGTTCATAAAAATATCATTTTAACACTACCATTTTACGCGTAGACCTTGGTATATATATTTAAAGTCTTTAAATCAGCATCCTCCTATAATTTTTGTTCTGAAAAGTTGATTCTAAAGAATCAGCTAAGTTTACATTCTTTTGGCTTTTTGATCAAGGTTGAAGATCGCAAAGTTCTCTTGTAGCTCCATCAGCAATATTTTACTTTTAGTTTAACTTTAATGATGATTGTTTCTTTATTCTAATCCAAATGTTGACACCAAATTGGATAACTAAAAGTAATCGAAAAGAAGAAACAAAAGTTTAAATGAAGTGGTGGCTCTGTACTCATCGTTTTCCATTTACCTAAAAAGGAAGGTCCCTAAAAAATATAATCGCTAATTTGGGAAATTCAATTTCCATTTTATTATTTGTTTTTTCTAACTTGTGTTTATTATATGCCGTAGAATTTATGTTTTTGAAGTGTAGCACAAACAGATGGTTGATATATTGAGAAATTTTTTAAAAGTTCAATAAGTTGTCTTGAAAATGGTCTTTCATAAACTGGGTTTTTTTTCTGCCTTATTATCATTTGCAATTGCTTGTCATTGGAGTATTTGTACTTTGTGCTGTATATATATGGTGTATTAAATGCTTTTTAATTTTCAACAGTTTTACTTAGATATAAAATTTTGTATCGGTGCATATGACGAAATTATCATTCAAAACTAGTTATAGTTCATTTCAGGTGTATTAAAAAAGAGAGCATAAAAACACTTAAAAATTGTTCTATCCAACTTAAATAATTAAATTACTTTATTTATTGACCATTTACATACAAAATAAAATGGATATAGAACACATCAGGCATTTACTGTTACTATTCGATGAGAAATAAAAGTAAAAAAACCCTATTAACGCTTTATACAATTTTCACAAAAAGAACGCACACTGAGAACGTTTTAAATGTTGATCTTTCCTATTTGGGATGCTTTATTGCCGGATGACTGAATCCTATTTAGTATTTATTTGAATTTTATCTTTCCCTCAAGTGATAATTGAAATCGGTATTCAGTATGGTTCTTGCTTTTTTCCCTTTTTTCTTTGTATTTTCTTTGAACAAAAATGACAATACTATTAACAATAGCATTATTAATTACATCAGTTTGGGCAATCGTACCCGCAAACATCACAATTGTTGAATCATTTATTGATTGCGTACTTGAATTAAGTACTGACGTACCATTTGATTATAATGTTACTGAAACTGGATCAATTATATTTACGCCACAAAATAATACCGGGAATTCAAATGATTATAATTTATTAGGGTTTTACGTATGTATGCAAATGTTTTCACTCCCATTTGAAATTTCTATTGATTTTGGAAGAGAAATTTATGCACCTGATGCAATTATGTTACCATTTAATCATTCAGCTGCACAAAATATTGTTGATTCTGGATTAATGCAAAGACCATATGAACAATATGCTAATAATTTAAATACTTTCAGAAATGATTTGGCTGTTATGGCTGAAACTTTCAACATTGGATATGAAAATTTACCGATGATTAAATATGATAAATTTTAAGTTTAAATGGGATATTTAAAAAAATACTATTATAATGTGTAAATGTATTGTAAAAAATTCAATTCATTTAATGAATATATCACTAACCAAATGCTTCAACTATTGAATATGTAAAAATTATAGTGCTATCATTATTCATATCCGCAACACTTTGTAATGTAGTATCCATACTTGGTACAAATGCATTTCCAACATATAACCAAATCTGTTGATTATTCAAATCAAGTGATTGTTGTAAATATTTTTGGATTATAGAGATTGTTGTTTCTGGTGAGAATGATACAGTTGATGGTTCAATTTGTGACACTGCTCCGATTGATTTAAACCGTACTCTCATTATTGTTCAACTTGAGTTGCTCTTGCAAAAGTATGACGTATAATATAGTTGGGGGTTAAAGACTTGTACGAATTGAGAAAGAAGATACAGAATGGCGAGAGTGTTTTCCAATAAAAAAAAACATGTTTAATTGATTTTCATATTGACTGTTCTTTCAATAATCTTTCTTTTTAACGTTTCTTTAGCATCTTAGAATCCATGACTGATACACAGAAACAAGACGCTGCTGATCTTCTCTCTAAGCTAAACATTGCAGGTGCAAAGGCTAAGGAAGAACAAGCTGAAAAGAAGGAACTTGAAAAAGTTACAGAACCAAAGGAACAACCAAAGGAACAACCAAAGGAACAACCAAAGGAATCAATACAAGAATCAACAGAAGAACCTAGAGAAGAATCTAATCTTATTAAGTCCACATATGAAGTTAAAGTTAAACTTGCAGATTTACAAGCAGATCCAAATTCACCACTTTTCAGTGCAAAATCATTTGAAGAATTGGGACTTAAACCAGAATTATTAAAAGGATTATATGCAATGAAATTTTCCAAACCTTCTAAAATTCAAGAAAAGGCACTCCCATTATTATTGTCTAATCCAGCAAGAAATATGATTGGACAATCACAAAGTGGTACAGGTAAAACAGCAGCATTTGCATTAACTATGCTTTCAAGAGTTGATGAAAAAGATTCCAATGTTCAAGCAATTTGTCTTTCACCTGCAAGAGAATTAGCAAGACAAACAATGGATGTTGTTCAAGAAATGGGTAAATTTACAAGTATCAAAACACAATTATTGGTTCCTGGATCATTAGAAAGGGGTGGTTCAATCAATGGACAAATTGTTGTTGGTACACCAGGTTCTATATTAGATCTGATTAGAAGAAAAGTTCTTAATATTGTTAACGTTAAAGTTTTTGTTCTTGATGAAGCAGATAATATGCTTGATCAACAAGGATTAGGAGATCAATGTTCAAGAATTAAGAAATTACTACCAAGGGATAAATGTCAATTAGTTTTATTTAGTGCAACATTCCCTGATGATGTTAGAAAATATGCGGAAAGATTTGTTCCAAACGCAAATTCATTAGAATTAAAACATGAAGAATTAAATGTTGATGAAATCACACAATTATATATTGATTGTAAGGATGAAAATGAAAAATTTAAAAATTTATGTGAATTTTATGGATTAATGACTATTGCATCATCAATTATTTTCGTTCAAAGAAAGGAAACTGCTGATAAATTATATTTTAATATGAAAAAGGAAGGTCATACAGTTTCTGTTTTACATGGTTCATTACAAACTTTCGAAAGAGATAGATTAATTGATGATTTTAGAGAAGGTCGTTCAAAAGTTTTAATTACAACCAATGTTTTAGCAAGAGGTATTGATATACCATCAGTTACAATGGTTGTTAATTATGATATGCCATTTGATAAAAATAATAATCCTGATCCTTCAACTTATTTACATAGAATTGGTAGAACTGGTAGATTTGGTAGAAAAGGTGTATCAATTTCATTTATTGATAGTAAAAAATCTTATGAATGTCTTAAGGCAATTTCTGAATATTTTGGTGGTTTGGAAATGACACAATTACCAAATGATGATTGGGATCAAATTGAAGATATTGTTAAAGCGGCATTTAAATAATAATTTAGCTAAATTTATACATTTATAATTACAAAAACTCATAAACTAATATCAAACATTTAATTTTCCTTTATTTTCTTTTCCTTTCTTTGATTTTTTTTTTTTCAATGACCTGATAAACCTTTAACTAAACCAGCGATAACACCAGCAATTATACAAGCAAGTAAAAATAATAAGCCAAAAATAATCCATTTACATTTTCTATTCTTTTTAGAAGTGTGTACAGCTTGAACGACATTTGCATCCCCCTTTTCTAATTCTGATTGTGCCATATTTATTTGACCATTTGCATTATTTAAAACTTCATCTTGTTCTAAAACTAAATCTTGTAAATCATTAAACATTTGATTTAAAGAAGCTGCCATTTCTTGAATTTTTAATAATTCATCATGTCTATATTTAACATTTTGAAAAATTTCTAGAGCTTCAGCTTTCTTATTTTGTAATTCTAAAGAATTTGAAAATATTTCTTCTGTACCATTACATAAAACAAATTCTTGAGCTTCTTGATATGTTGACTCTGGATTGATTATTTGATACTGTTCAACAGCTTGATTGGTAACTGCTTCTTTGAAACTATCTTCTTCAACAATCATTTCTCTTAATGCACTTCTAAATAATCTATTTAAATTATTTAATTGATTGATCATATCAGGATCTGATTTATCAACTTGATATTTTAAGTTTTCAATATTGTTTTTAATTTTAGATTGAAGTGATTTCATATTCAAATTGGAGGTATCTAATTCTTGCAATATTTTTTGTTTATCATTTTCAGAAACTGAATTCATTTGTTTAAACTGTAATTGTTTAATATAATCTACATTTGTTTTATAAGTTTCAATATCGTCTTTGATTCTTTGACATTGATTTACAAAACTGGCATCGTTTGAGGGAACGTATGGATCAGAAAATGGGTTTTCGGATGTCTCAAATGGGTTGTCGTTTTGCATTATTATTGGATTAGGTGGATAAAAAAAGGATAAAAAAAAAGGATAGCGTAGAAATGGAACTGGCAATTATGAATTTTATATTTATCATGTTAGGATATGGGGGGGCTAAATTCGGAATTTCATCGCGGTGTAAAAAGTAAAAAAAGATTGTGAATTTTGACATCTTGAAGCGTTTCGTTTGGTAATTTATTTTACTAATTGGTGAGACACGTTACTTCAAGAAAGGTACAATAACCATCATGGGTTCAAGATTATCATCAAGACAGAATTCCAAACAAAAAGGGTATGGAAAGAATGGTAAAAATGTTATGATTGAAAATAATTATAAAGGTACGTCCCTGAGTGCAGAAATTGGGACTACATATTCGGATAAACATCAAAAATATACAATTTATGACAGTTTTAAAATTTATCTTTCATCTTGGTTTTCTAAAGGTAGTTGTTTGAAATATGAACGAGAATTATTAAATAATATTCCTTTTATCAAAGATAATAACGTGAATCCGAATAGGAAGGTTGAAATATTAGATACTTTAACAAATGAAAGTGATTCACAATCATATATTCATGAAGTATGTATTACAAACACAGAAACAAGAAACAATGGAGAGGAGCCTATTGATATTGTTTTAATTCATGGATATGCGGCAGCATTAGGATTTTTTTATAAAAATATAGAAGGATTATCAAACATTCCGAATTCTAAATTACATATGATTGATTTATTGGGATTTGGATGTTCAGGTAGACCACATGGATATCCTATATCTAATAGTAAAACTAAAATAAAGGATATTTTAGAATGTGAATCATTTTTCATTGATTCTTTTGAATCATGGAGGATTAAAAGAGGGATCAAAAAATGTATTATTATTGCACATTCATTAGGTGGATATCTTATGTCAAGTTATTATCTCAAATATGGACGTTCAATTGTTGAAAAATTGATATTGGTTTCTCCTGTTGGTGTTGAAGATAATGATATGTCGTTGTATAAAAATTTTGAAATGACAGAAGATGAGAGTGATAGAGAAGAGGATGATCATGATCATGATGATGACCATGATGATGATCATCATCATCATGGGATTGAGAGAGAATATAATATTGCTAGAAATCAAGGGATAGATATATCCAAAGAATTAACGGATCATTTGCATGATGAAGAGATGGAAACTGATGGTGAAGGTGATTATGATTATGATGGTTATGATAGTGATAATGAATCACTTATATCGATTATTTCACATGATGGAAGTGATAAAACATTACATCAAACAAGAATTGAGAAATTAATGAAACAAATAAAGACACGAGTTATACCTGGTAAATTTTTAACTAGATTATGGGAAATGAATTTCACACCTATTGATATAGTTAGGTTATTTGGACCATTTTCCGGTAAAGTTGTATCAATTTGGGTATTTAATAGATTTAATAAGGTTAAATTTAATGAATTGATTGATATTTGTAATTATACAACGAGAATATTTATTGAACGTGGAAGCGGGGAGTATTGTTTAGGATCAATTTTAGCACCTGGATCAATTGCGAGATTACCAATTGTTAAAAGGTTACCAAATCAGATTAGTATACCTATCTTGTTGTTATATGGAGAATTGGATTGGATGGATAAAAATGCAGGTTTACAATTATGTTCATTGATTAATGAAAATGGTGGAGATGCGAAATTTAGAATTATACCTAATGCGGGACATCATTTGTATGTTGATAATAGTGAAGAATTTGAGAGACAAGTTCTTTCATTTATTCAAAAATGATTGTAGGGTTATTATTATTATTATTATTATTATTATTATTATTATTATTATTAATATTACTACTTAGTTAAAAACATTTATATAATATAAAAGACTACCATACAAACGAGCGAATTTATAGTGTAGTGAAGAAAACCTTGATTATCAATCGATTGATATATTTGGAAATATACGATTGAATAAAGGTAATTTATCAAGATTTAGTTTTTCTAAATGCTCCATGTTGCTATGCAAAGAGGAATTTTCCGAACAAGAATTTTCAAGTGATGATGAGCTTGCATTTGAATATAAAGCAGATTCTAAACATGATGATGATGGTAATGGATCTGGAATCTTGATATAAAATCTAGATGGTAAAAGATACTTGAAGGTTGAAAAGGTTATAATTGAATAAAACATACCAGCTAATAAATCAAATCTCCAATGATGATCTAGATATATAGTTGACCACCATTGTAAAATCACATAAAAGAAAGCAACACATTTTAAAAAACATTTATTTGAAAACCAAAATATGAATAAACAAGTTACAATTGCCATTGCGGAATGAACAGATGGGAAAGCACCGAAAACAATTGGAGATTTGTGGAATCCATTAGTTGCTAAATTTGTACCTAATTTCAAGTCTAATCTTGTTAAACCAGCTGCATAACCTAAAGTATTATAATCAGCAGTTGCATTTAAACCATTTAAATGGATAAACCATGGAGGTGAAGAAGGTAAAAGTAAATGAGTTGATAAAGCAAATAAATTTTGGATACCTAAACAATAAGAATATACTGCTAAAGCCCCAGGTATTGTAAATATGTATAAATAAACCGACATTAGAATGGGTACAAGTAAGTGAAAAAGAACATAGGAAGTGTAAGAAATCATATCTTTGATGAAAGACTGATTGAAATATTCAACTTCAAGATTCAGTAAGTTTAAAATTGGCCATGAAAACAGAATTAGGTATTGGATTATTTTCGAATAATTTTTATTGTAATGTACCCAGAGTTTAGATTGGAAGGGTAATATGGAGATAATAATTAGGAAAATGTAAAATAAATAACTTGAAACTTCAAGAAGATCAAATAAATAAGCATCGGTTAAAGGTAGCCATTTGATATTAATGTCTGGTCTCCAATTGATAGGTATGAATTTAGCCATTTTGAAGCAAAAAAGCCATATGAAAACGGGTGAAATGTTCAGCATAAAATTGAATGTAAACTGTAAGACTGAGCGATTGTTTAGGATTGCATGATAGCAATGTATGATGAACGGTATTAAAGGCATTTTTTGATGGGGATTAGATATATATAGAGAAGAAAGATGGTGGTTAGTGATAAAAAGAAATAAAAGGGTATATAGAGATCAACTTATTAGTATAAAAGCCTGCTTAAAAAATAGGACAAAATTCTGTTCAATATTGGAAAATGGAAATAAATCGGTATTGTGAGGCGTACCTGAATGAATATAGTGATTACTCGGTGAAATGGTCTGGAGGGGGGGGGATAGAAAGGTACGAGGATCAAGCATAAGGCTCTTGGTGGAGACTATTGATGGGGATTAGCACCACTCCCGTGGTGAGCAATAGACCCAGTCTACATACAAGATCTCTATAGATTGGAAAATACGTAGGCGCAGTGTGACAAAGCCAAGAGGTAGAGAGGCAGGTAGACCGGCTGGAAAGATTAGGGGTAGAACAAACACCAGGGATTTCCCGCTGGAAAACGGGGAGCGGAAATGAGCTGTCGGAATTAACGTGGGAGATAAGAGGCTGGGTGGCGCAGCCGTCACGTGACGCAATCACGTGCTTGTGTGGCGCGGCTGGCACGTGATCGGTACGTCACGTGCCAGCTTTTCGGAATTTTTTAGTTTTTCTTTTTGTTTTTCTTTTTCTTTTTGTTTTTGTTTTTCCTCGGGTTGACACCCCGTCATCTCCTTTGATAAGCCCATAACGCACGATTCATAATTCTTAGTGTATGACGTTGGCTACTGCACTTCACAGGATGCATCTCTGGGCTTCACTTCTCTTGCTTTTCTTTCTCTAGACTTGCACACATACACACACACATATATATATACTCCCACTCCATGGACTCATCCTCCTACTACACATACACCCGTTTTCTTCACAGCAAAGGCTTCGACCACATCGATGACCAGGAGTTTTGTCCCCTGGTCTTATCCGATTATCCGCCCCTAACCTCTTCTAACACCACCAACATCACATCCACCACCACCAGTACTACCACATCTACTACATCTGCTAACTCTGCTAACAATACCAATAACACTACTCCTAATACTACCATTTCATCCGATATTGTTATTACCACATCTCCTGGTAGTCGTAGTCCAACACAGCATTTCACTCCAAGGGCTAAAAAAATACTAGAGATCGTTAATCCTCATACTGGTCTAAGAGTCGGTTCTCCATCTACTAAACCTCTATAAAATGTAATAAGTTAATTGCTTCTATCTTATTATCTTCTTTTCATGCTGCTCTTTTTGCTTTATATGACGTATGTACGTATAACAATAATAATATAAATTATCAATTGTAAATTGTAAGTTGAAATCGCTCTTTTTTTCATTTTCTCATTTTTTGCAATTTTATTTTAATTTCTCATTTTCAACAAATTCCACCTGATTTATTAATTTGCAAGTTATGTATGTGTGTGTGCAAGACACATACTAGTTCATTCTTTCTATCCCTACTTCAACTGAATTATGAACTACAGTCAACATTATAATCATGATGCTAATGTTGGTAATGTCAATGATCATGATGACGAGGATGATTTCTCAATCGATAACAATCCATTTGCTGGTTCAAATCATTATTATTCTAATGGCATTCTAAATAACAATAACAATAGCAATGACACTGATACCGATAGTAATAGCGATACTGATACTGATAGCAACACATCAACCACTCATAATGATACCATTGCAAATGACTCAATCCCCTTCTCTATTTCTGAACAACCGTCTTTGTACACACCAAGCAACAACACAATTTCTTCATCTCAATCTCCAATCGTTATTAAAACTTTCGAAATCCTAAAAGATTTCAAGGGTACACGGACTATTTTCTATAAAATCGAAAATAACTCAAATAATACTTTCACTTTAAGAAGATATAATGATTTCAAATCTTTAAGATCTTATCTTTGTAAATTTTACCCTTATTTATTCATACCTCCAATACCTGAAAAACATTCAATTTCAAGGTTTTTCAAGAATCCTTTCAATTATAAAAATGATTTATCAATTATTCAATTAAGAACTAGATTATTAAATTATTTTTTATCAAAATTAAATACCGATCCGATTTTGAAAAATTCAAACATTTTGAAGAAATTCTTTGACCCTTTGATAAATAATTGGAATTCTTGCTTGAATTCTCCTCCATTTACAAATTTAAGTTCAAATTCTATCTTACTTATATCAACTAAAAATCCAACTAAACCTTCACCTTATTTCTCATATTTACCAATTCCTCCATTAAATTTATTGAAAACTTTCAACTCAAATTTAAATAATTCAGTCTTCAAAAATTTAGATATTAAATTAAGGCTTTTCTTAAAAATCATAGTCAATTTGGAATTCAAAATTAAAAATTTAATCAAATTATTAAACTCATTAAGAATTTATCTGGTTGAACTTGGTGGTTTTCTAAATATTTTCAGTATAATTGAAAATCAAAATTTCAAAATTGAAAAATTTGGTAATAAAATCGACCTAAATTTCTTAAACATTGAAATCTTAATCAATAATTTAATAATCAAAATTAAAGAGCCTATAATAATTCTGAAAAATTCTTTGATTTACCTGATTCATATGTTACATTTCAGGAAACTAAAGGAGTTACAATTATATTATTTCCAAACCATAATACTAAACAAGCAAAAAAGATTAAAAAATTTGATAACTTCAATAAACACTTCCTCTACATCTTCAAATCTTTCAACAAACTTGAATTCACCAAGTTTGAATCTCGCAATGCAAAATTTGAAATTAAAGGATAATTTAACTAAATCAACGATCAATAATTTATCAAATGAATCCAAGAACTTGATTTTACAAAACATAAAGAGTTTAAATAATGAACTAAACTCAAATTTAATCCCAGCGTTTAATTTTTTAATCGACGATGTATCTTTCTTATCCATAAATGTAGAAAATAATGTAAATTTAGAATTCAATCATTTATTAATCATGTTGTTTAAATTATTACAAAATTGGAAATCTAATGTATGGGGGGAATATCTTAATTCATGTGTAAAAATTTGGAATAATGAAAATTTTGAAAATATTGAAACTATTTCAATAAAGGATGAATGAAATTAATTTAGAAATAAGAAATGTGCATATTACTGTTGTTTTCAATAATTTTTTTTTGCCATCAATTAATGAATCTATATAATTGTAATAATTTTCAAAGCATTAATTATATAACTAGGTAATCATAACACAAAAACATGAAAAGTTTAGACTTACTTACTACTACTTCCTCTAATTAAATCTTTTCTTCAATCATGTTAAAAAAAAACAAAAATTAAACCTCGACCAGAGTGAGGATTGAACTCACGATCTTGCGATTAACAGTCGCACGCCTTAACCAACTTGGCCATCCAGTCACTGTTGTTTTTGTAAAATTAGATTTTAGTGAACTGTTGGTTTGCATTAATCAACCCGTCAATCGACTCAAAACGTTGAGATTGAGAAATGCGGAGCTATAGAGTACAGTTGGCGAAGTACGAAGTGTCAAAATGAAAATGAATAAACGCCGAGAACTAATAATAGATGATCAACTGATCGTCCGGCGCATATAAAGATTATAAATAAGACAGTCCCCACTTTTATGTAAGCCTGGTTGACAAGCGGTTATTTTAATAATGGGGAATAAGTTTAACAATCTAGGTTAAGTTGATTCTTTATATGGCCCATTGAATTGTTACTAGTAAAGAACAATTTAATCAAAACACTGTACTTATTACTTTAATACAGAAAACACTTTACAATTGGTGACCTCGGTTAGAGTTCAATTTATATCCAAAGTTTTCTGGTAACATGGATAAACATGGAAAAGCACTCAGTTTTCCTGTTGCGAGAAAAGAAGCTAAGATATGGTTAAAAAAGTTTGAAATTTTATCTTTAAGTGAAGAATTGAATGGCAAAGAAAAGATTATTTTAGCAACAATTTTATAAGAAAATATCTATGCTGCAACTTTATTGAGCCAGTCAATCTATATGCAAGCAACCATGTTCAGAATACGAAGAGGTCTAGAATCAGTCTAGAATCAACATTCAAGTTATTGCTAAATCATTATTACAATGTCAGTCAATGCAATTAAACCACATTCATATCGGTGTTTCGGTAAGAATTAATTACATTACCCATTTAGGAAAGATCCATGCAAGCAATCAAGAAACATCATGCAACTGGTATTCACGAATTAGTAAACAATGGAGAGGCAAATGAGAACAATAAAACATCATGCAATCCTATCAGATATTGATCATAAAAATTGCTCATAGTTTGTTAGATGAAAATAACAAGATGATGATATTCCTTTATTCATTTTTATGGCTGTTACTATTTTATAATTTATTTTAAAGATTTTTATATTTCTTTTGTAATAGCTCATTCCGATCTACTTTTATAGTTAATACATTTACTCACATACTAACTATCTTCAAGAAATACTTATTAAGAAATTAAAGTTTATTAGTATTCTGTCACCTATCTAACCCCGTATTACTTGAAACTAGCAACTATATTCTAGTTTTTATTATTATCATTTATTTACTATCCGATTAAAGTATGTATATAATTTAACACCATAGATTACAAGTTATAACATTTATTACCATTTGAGAATATATTAATATGAACTATGCTAAGACACATTCAATATAGTACCAATGGTTACGGTATGGTAGGAACAGTGCGTGTCGAACTTAATATACAATATGCAAGATATTATGTATGCGTTACCATCGAAAGAAAGATCCAATAAAATGGCAGTCCATTTATTAGTACCGATTCATTCGTTACGGTCCAGTGAGAATGTATCTATAAGTTAATGAATGCTGTTTTGTTTCGATTAGATTTATAGGATTAATCAACTGTAGCTGTTGTTCATGTTTTATTTTTGAAGGTATATTTATTGATTTCAAAGTTATTAGTTTATATCTCTACTTTTAAAAATATTTATTTATATCTTCATCGTTTTAGTAACGCCATTAAAGATAAATTTTAATAAATACTTTAGAGATTATTTCAGAAAATTAAAATTTCAAGTTATTCTATTAGAAACATTCATGCTGAAAATTGAAAAGAATTAAAAGCTAAAAGGTTTGATGTTAAATTGGCGTAATGTGATGGTACGACCAGTATATTTCATAAAATTCAAAGATTGGTAAATTTACTGCACATTTACTAGTTTTTTATTCCATTGTAAAGATAACATTGTCACGTTAAAAACTTTGTTTCTAAATCAGTCTTAGCCGTCAGTAACTATGGTATTGACAATAAATTTTGTAGCTAATATCATTTTTTCACTCCGAGATATTTAGTTCATAATTGTATATATCGATAAACAGATTGTAGCAATCAAAACTCGTCCAGTAAATCTTAGCTACAGAAACAATGCTCTACTAAATCATTTACAATCGTATTTTTATTTTGAATTGACAGTATGTTATTAAAAAACATGTGATAGATTGGAAAAAAACATATGATTTTATCAAATGAAGATGAAAATGAACATGGACCTTAAAGTGAAGAAAATATGTCTTCTCTGTGGGAGGTTATCTTTCCGCACACAAAACTTTTTCCAATTAGGAAGCTCTAACACGGTTGCCACATCTATCAACTTTTTTTGATAAATACAACTATGTTAGAGAAGGTATAAGTATTCATGAACGTATCCCTTCGAAATAGATCTTTTTTCATTGCCGATATTTTTATAATCTAACAAATAATTTACAACATGGGAAAACCTGACGTTATTATTATTGGTGCTGGTATTTCAGGAATCAAGGCAGCTCAAGATTTATCTAAAAATGGTATTTCAACTTTAATCTTAGAAGCAAGAGATAGAATCGGTGGTAGATTACACGTCCAAAATTTTAGTGATGGAACCCCAGTTGATATTGGTGCATCATGGTTTCATGATTGTTATTATAATCCATTATTATCTAAATATTGGAAAAGTGGAAAAGTTAAATTTAACTATGACGATGGTAGAATCAAATTCATTAATGAAGAAGGTATAATTGATGATAATGAAAGATTAAAGCCAGTGTTTGAAGAAATTAAATTATTTATGGCAGATTTATATGATAAATTAAAACCAAATGAAGATATAAGTATTAAAGAAGCAATTTATTTATATTTGAAAGAAAGAAAATATAGATTAACTGATTATCAAATCAAACATGTTCCACAATTAGTTAGGTATTTTGAAATGTGGATCGGTTCATCGTGGGAAATTTTAAGTGCAAGAAATATTGCTTCTGATAATCATAAAGGTAGAGATGCAATGGTTCTTAATGGTTATACCACTGTTCTTAATAGTGAATTAGATGAATTAATTTATGCATCAGATAACAAAAACTTAAATGATATTTTAAACAAGGATAATTATTTGAAAACTGGTGGTTCATCAATTAAAATAAACAGTATTGTTTATAAAATCAAATGGGATGATAAGAAAAAATTAATCAATGTTTTTACCAAATCAGGAAACTCTAACAAAATAAATGTTTATTCTGCACCATATTTGATTGTTACTGTTCCATTGAGTATTTTAAAATTAAAAGATTTAAATGAGAAGGGAGCAATTGAGTGGGAACCAAAATTGCCTACTAAGTTAGTTACATCACTTGATGGTGTAAGTTTTTCAACTTTGGGTAAAATTTTCTTTAAATTTCCAAAAACATTTTGGGATATGAAAGATGATAGAGTTTTATCAATGGCTAGTGTTGATCAAGATTATTATAATGCTACTAAAAGAGATCCAGTAGACTCATCGACTTTCAACTTTGGTTTTAAAACAAAAGATGAACCACTTCAGGTTGATGGTAAAATTCCGAACGGTCTAGAGTATACACTTATGTTTTTCAATTTGGCTAAACAATTGAACAAACCTTACATTTTAGCCTTAACATCATCTCCATTAACCCAATATTTAGAAGCCCAAACAAATCCTGATGTTATATTTGAAGTTTTCAAGCCTGTATTTGCAAGAATTTCAGGATTAAAGGAATCTGAAATACCAACACCTGTTGAAATTAAACATAGTGAGTGGTCAATTGATCCATTTTCAAGGGGAAGTTATACAGGTGTTACAGTTGGAGATGATTTTGAACCTGCTTTGGAACAATTGCTCAATCCAAATGATATATTTGACGGTAAGGGCAGGGTTAGATTCGCAGGTGAAGGTGCAATCGATGAAGGTAATGGTTGTGTTCATGCAGCATGGAGTTCTGCTGAAAGAGAAGCAAAAAAGATTGTTACATTAATGAATAAATCCAAATTATAAGTAATCTTTTATAGTAAAGTATTCTTAGAGTATGTAAATAAAAAAACTATAATAATAAACCAGTAAATACATATACACATATAATACAATTTAATCATAAAATTATTGCTTTCAAGAATAGGTTCTTATAGATATATATTAAATATTATTTCATATTTAATATGGAGTGAAACCACCTCTACCACCACCTCTTGGGAAACCACCTCTACCACCACCTCTTACAAAACCACCTCTTCCACCTCTTGGGAAACCACCTCTTCCACCTCTGAAACCACCTCTTTGGAAACCACCTCTTTGGAAACCACCGCCCCTTTGAAATCCACCTCTACCACCTCTAAATCCACCTCTACCTCTTCCTCTACCAAAACCTGGAACATTTGTTCTTTTTTGCGTAACCTTTAATGGGCGTCCTTTAAATAATGCTTGATCAAGTTCAAGTGCCTTTGGAATTGATTCGGCGGTTTCAAACTCAACAAAACCATAACCCAATGGAACACCGGTCATTTTATTAGTCAGAATAGTAATTCTATTAATTGTACCACATTCTTTGAATAATTCTTGAAGTTCTTCAGGGGTTGCCGCATAATCAATATTACCGACATAAATTGATCTATTATCAATTTCTTGTCTTTCTTGAATACTTAAATGTTTATTTTCACCTTCTTCAGTAGCTTCTTCAGCTTCACCTTCACGTGAAAGGGAATTGTCCTCATCAACCATCATTTCATCTTGCATTTCATGCAGCTTAGCGGATTCTTCTTCCAACTTGGAAACATGGCTATTCAATTGCTCCAATTGGGCTTGTTGAGGATCTGCTTGTTCTGAGTTCATTATGTGCTGAATGGTACAATGTTGACAAAATTTAGTCTCTGAGTTGATCAAACAAAAACAACAAACAAAAACAACAAACAAAAACAACAAAGTTCCGGCCAGTACTTAAGTTGGAGACAGTTTATCCATTTCGCCACCTGACAAATAAATGGTGAAAAATGCTAAATGCACTTTATGACGATCGCTGCTAATCTCAAAAAGACAATTGACTGTACTTGTTTTTCTGTCACAAACCTTTTTTGTTAAAATACATCTCCAATATCTTTACATACAACATCATTCACATTAAATAACCAATGAAAGTCATGTTTTATAGTATCTTGATATATTACTTGGCTATATTTCCCACAATTTTTGCTCAAAATATATATAAAAACCTTCCCAGCGCCAATGATGATAAAGATAAAGTACCCACCTTATCAATTATTGATATATTATCATCCAATGAGTCATATTCGACATTAATACGTACATTACAAAGGAATGATTTGATTGATTATGTTAATGAATTGGCAAATGTTACATTTCTGGCACCTATAAATGAAGCATTTGAAAACTATCCTGATTTTCCTTCTAAGATAACACAAGATCAATTAGATAGGTTTATTATTGATGAGCCCATTTTTAGAGCAAATATAGATGGTATCAAATTAATGTCTACATTAAATAAATTTGGCTCTCCGTATATAGAGAATTTTGGAATCCCATTATTATTAGATCATAGGACCCTTAAAAATGGTGATGAGGTTTATTATGTTGAAAATGCAAATGTTATATCGGAAGATGTTTATTTGACTACTATTGACACAGTTGTTTTGACTGTTGATGCCATATTACTGGATCCAAAAGAATTTGTATGTCAATATTTCCAAAATTCATTAAACAGGAATACAGGTGATGAAAGATTTAAAATATTTAGTAGTTTTCTGACGAGTGAGAATACATGTAAATCAACTAGAATATCAAATGCAACTTTTTTAGTACCATCTGATGATTCGTTAAACTTCAATTTGGTTGAACGTAAATATTTACTCAATGTTAGAGGCTTGAATGACAAAAACTTGTTGTTATCTAATTTCCTGATAGATGGTATTATTGGTGGCAATTTACAAAATAGCACAGTTGTTTCTCATAATTGGAACGGTGAAAAGATTACAATATCATCATCTTATGAAGGTGATGAAATTATCATCAATAATGTTACTCATGCGGCAAGTTCAAATTATTTATTATCAGATGGTATCATTCATTATTTTGATAGCCCGATTTATGATTATACAAGTGAAAAGTTTTTACAATTTACTCCAAGAAAATATCTAATTGGCTTAGATTATGAACAGTTTGTCGATGAAATTGATTTTCGTGAGTTGTCACATTTGATTGATGATCCAACAATTAATCAAACTATTTTTGTTTCAAGTGATTATAAACTTTTTGGTACTTTAAAGAATCAATTCCTGTACCATTTTGTTGAAGGTAATGATGAATTAGATATTGAAAATGGTGGTGAAAAATTATTAGACTCAAAATTTTGTTCAAATTCAAAGTTTTGTCAGAAACTTAAATTGAAGAAGTCGTTGAATGGTGAACGCCTTCTTTTGAATTCTGATACAAAAATATTAAACAAAGTTCCATACAAAGTTGGGAATACATCAATTCATATTTTAGACGATAGTCTTTCTTTACCTTCCAAACTACAAACTGAAACTGCATCTCACTTAACAGGTTATGGTAAATCTATTGAATTCTTTAAGAAATTCAATCTTTTAAAGTCTTTATCAAAAGATGATGAAAATTATACAATTTTTTTTCCATCCTCAAAACTTTGGAATTCATTGGATTTAACACTAGATTATTTGATTTCAAATGAAAATATCTTGAGGAAATTTGTCATGAATTTAGTAATTAAAGGATTGATTTATCATGATTATGAAGGGTCAAATGAATTTGAAACATTATTAAATGATACTGTCACAGTTGAAAAATTTAATAAATCTTTGCTAATTAATGAATCTACGGTTGAAGATATTTCATTTGATGATGAAATTTTGTACTCTAATGGTGTTGTTCATCCAATTAATCAAAAATTACCTATACCACAAGGAGTAGAAATTTCAAATAAAGAATTACTTACAAACTTAGATAGTTTTGAATTTGAAAAAATAATTGATTTGTTAAATTTAACGTCAATTTTCAATTCATCACTAGGATATTCAATTTTATTGCCTTCTAGTAATTCATTAATTCAGGAGAATATAACTCATTTATTAACAGACATAAAATATCTTGAAAAATTCGGAAAATTACATATTTTACCTCCTGGGTCGTTAGATATGATTTTAGATTGTTATTCATCATCTTTAATATTAGAAACCAATTCTACACTTGATTCAAACTCAACAACTTTAATTCCAACTTTTTTGAATGATACACACCTCACTTGTAGACAGTTATCATCTGGTAATATGATGTTAAGTATAACAGAAGGTTCAAGCAATGAAGTTAGAATTTTGAGACATGGTTTAGCATTAACCAATTCAGATTTCAATTCAGGCATATTTTTACTTGATCGACCATTAAATCCAAGTTGGTTACATGGCCATAATGATAAATTATACTTACATTTGCCTTTGATTGCAATTCTTTTGGGTGTACTTATTGGTATAATTTGCGTTATACTTGGAGTTGGATGTTGTTTTGTTTTGACAGTAGGAAATTCAAGTTTCAATAATTCAAATAATTCAGCTGAAAATGATGATGAAAGAATAGAACATATTATAAGTGTTAACGAACGGATGCCATTATTGAATGATGAGCAAGAAAATCAAATTGTTGATACAAGTAGCCCTTTAGCAATCAGTGATGGCGCTGAACATAGTAAAAAGGGAAGCTGTAACAGCAACTCTAATAGCCATAACCTGAATAAAAATTATAATTCATTTGATGCAAAATATTCAATTAATGCGTCTGCATCTCCAATCGATGTCAATTATGAATAAATACCATGAAAATGTTTTTTTTACATAAAATGTTTATATAATGCTATATATATAATGTGTATGTATGCATGCGGCTAAATAAATTAAATAGAATTACAAAAAATAAAACTAGATGTTTGCATAGTTTTCGATGGCGAAGCAGTCAGAAAGTTTTCAACATATCACAAAATTAACTTAACTAGAATATGCACGTTCAAACATTTCTAATAATGCACTATAATGACCTAGAACACCACCAATAACAAATAAATGCCAGAAATTATGTGAATTACCTATCCAATCAACCCACCATAATGAAGTAACACCATGACAACAGGTTTTAACGGGTTTCTTACGTAAATATTCAAGAAGTTTACCTTCTTTATCCAGAGTTATAATTGTTTCATCGGAAATTTCAAAATCATCAATTTCAACGTCAGTTCTAAAACATTCAGGGAAGAATGAACCATAAAATACAACACCTGATAAATACCAAACAAAGGAAATATATAATGGAGAAAATAATCTTACTGCATATTGTAGATTATGAACTAAACATGAACATAAGAATGAAATCACACCTAAGAAAGCTAGTGAAACAAAGAATAAAATTCTAATAATTCTTGATTCTGGTCTATCAAAAAATGGATGCCATGCCATACCAATTCCAACCAAACCTGCAATGAGGGAAAATATTACGAATAATAATCTTAAAGTTGGATAATCTTTCAGTGAAATATGTTCAGTGGTTATAATTGAAGATGTGATAAGAACTGTGATACCACTATAATCAAAACAGGCAAATTTTGAACGTACTGATAAAAACCCAATATTTGTATAACTATGCCAAATAGCTGAAAACACTAAACAAACAATTGCAGATGCAATAAAAAGGTAAACAATTGCATGATCACTTGTAGTTGACGCAAAAGTCTTAAAATGTTCTGAATTTGGAAAATCAACTAATGCAAGATAACCTAAATAAAATGAACCTAATAAATGAGTCCAAATGTTAACAGTTTCATTATGCCAGCTCAGCAGTGATGTAACTGCCATCGCATGAGATCTTGCAAATCTATAACCGTAGACAATATATTTATTTTCTCTCCATTGAAAAGGTAGTTCATAAAATGTTAAATTTCTTCTAGTTGACATTGTCATTGCAACATCATAGTTATATAGTGTTTCTTTCAATGCAATTAATCTCTCACTTGGATGTGTTGCTAATGATGGTAAATTATGATGATGCTCAAAATCTGTTAAACGTGCATTTAATAATTGAAGTGAATGCATCAATTTTTGTCTTGTTAGTAAATGTTGTGATTCGTTAGCATTATTATCATTTGAAAGTTCATTTCTTAAATTCTCCAACTCTCCTTCTTCCTGTTCATAAAAATCATCAATAATTTTAGTTAATGGATGTAAATTGTGTTGATGATTTTTATAAAGATAAGTTTTAATAGATGATAAAGTGTCAACTAGCTTTGGATAACTTGGAGCATATGATATTAATTTTGCAGCCGTATGTGAAGCAGTCTGTTCAACGTCTAAGGCAGATTGTGATAAATATTTTTCCATTGATGATAATTTATTATCAAAGGTTGATAAGAATCTATCAACTTTATTTAAAACCAGTTTTTCCATAAGTTCTATTCTATCAAGATCAGGATTTGATGAAATATTTAAAAGTGGTGACATTTCCATCTCGACTAGCGGTGGGGAATCATTGGTTGCATTATTAGAGCGTAAAGCTCTGTTAACTAACGTGTTGTTGGACATTACAGTAGTAGAAGACTAGCTTACTAAAATCTGTCCCAACAAGAAAACAAGTAGATTACTTCCGATTATTAGCTTAAAAACGGACTCTAGCAGATGCTAAAGCCTAGGGCGGAACATGAAGAAAAAACTTAAAAAATTAAAAAAAAACAGAAAAATATAAAAAAATGAAAAAACAAAAAATCTCGCAACATAAATTTTTCCAGAGCAAATTTCCTAATTAGGTAACTATTCTAAAATGTTCAATTGTCTCTAAAATCCAGCCCATTCAATACTGAAACACACCATTTCATCATCCATATTTACATTTCCATTCAAAATACGCTCAGCTATAATAGTAGAAAAAACTGGTTCTGTGGTTGCTGGTAAAGCCTGCCCATTAGGTTTGTCAGTAAAATCTGTATTGGTAGACGAGCTTGGAGAATTGTGACGTGTACCTCCAACAACCCAAACTTTACGAACCCCTGTGGCAAGTCTTCCACGGTTAGACATTTTAAATAATCCGATATCTTCTTCGTAGTATTCCTTTGTTTCTACAATTTGATGTGCATGATATCTCAGCGGATCCCCAGGGTAAGAAACGAAAGTACCACCAAATCTCATACCAGGTAATAAATAATGACCTAATTTGGTTTTAAGATAATTGTACATAACAAAATTAATCCAAACTTTTTGTTCGTTTTCAACCTCGTTCAATAAGAGCTTTTCCAACAATACAGTTTGTGACTGCTTTTCATAAATTTTTGATGTTAACAATTTAGACCATACTTTCTTTATTCTTGAATCATCACTTGTTGTTTCCATAAACACAATTTTATTTCTTTTACTTTTTTCATGTACTTCTCTTTCTCTTTTCTTCTGCTCCTTCAACTCTTGTTCTTTCTTTTCACTATCATTCAAAACTTGTTGCAGATCAGGCATACTTGCACTACTTGCTAGCATAAAATTATCCAAAGGCTTAAGTGCAGTTCTATTTTTTTTAGTAATGTTTAATTTTTTCATTTGTTCTTCAATCTCTCTTTGCTTTTCATCTCTCCATTTATCTAATCTATTCTGTAAATCATTTGTTATAGTATTTTGTAGCTTTTTATTATTTATCAAAGCAGATATATATCCATTAGTTATAGCTTCTTCGGCATCAACCAATACTGAAATTCCTTGATTAACACACCAGAATGCTTCATAAATAGTTAATCTCCATGGAAATCCAAGTAATAAGTTTTGTTGCGGTGCTAATGGTAACGTGCCTGCTAATTGACCAGTTATTCCATATTTTATAGTTAAATCTTTCATATGTTGATTGTTGAAAACCAATACATGATCGCCATGAACAAACAATGGTATTGTTTCATCTTGATCCAATTCAAATTTATTTCTAGTTTGTAAATCAGAATCGTTAGTACCTTCATCATCCTCAATGGTTGATATGTTTGTTCCAACTGACGTCTCTCTTGAATCGGTGTATTTTCCATCATCGCTTCCAATCAAATTATTATTAGATATTGAATATGATTTTTTAATATATGGTTGTACTGGGTTTTCATCATTTTCATTATTCTCATTTTCATTATTCTCATTTTCATTATTCTCATCTTTCGATTGATAAATTGCCAATGGTGATGGTTTTCTAGGTGAATATACATTAATTGAATGTACAAGATTACCCTTATTCAGTATCCTTTCAGTTGGTTTGCGGATATATGTATTATTTAGTGTAGATACTGGATTTGATGTTGGAATAGGTGTTTCCATTTTAACAACATTGCTTGATGTCTTTATCGTTGCAAATGCATCATCATCTGCAACATCCATTTTTTATGGAAATTATCTAGAGTCTAAAAGTGGGTTGGAAAAAAAACTAAACGAACACCTAAAACTTCTTTTCATGAATTAGTCTGAAAGATCGAAATTTTGACATGGAGAAAAGAAAGAAGTTTCGCTGTTCCCAAAATGGAAAGTGAAAGTATTGACTTTTCATTTATTTGTTTTTGATTCACATAATTCTTTATTTTTACTAATATACAATATACACAGTTGATTATAAAACAACACTATTATACTTTATACTTATACAGGAGGGAGTTTAACTTGTTTTTTTTCAATTATTTCTTTTTTTCTTCATGCAATTCGTTCATAATTTTATGATTATTCTTCTTCGGAACTTTCTTCATCACTATCTTCATCACTACTGCTTTCATCATTTCTATTCTTTGCACTATTATTCTTATTATTGGAATCAGCATCATTACCATTGATAGTTTCAAATTGAGCTAATTTTTGTTTTAACATTTCAATTTTTTTCTCTTCAGAATCAGCTACAGTTTTCTTATGCTTATTCTTACCATTTTTACCTGAAACTAAATAACGGTATAATCTTAAAAGTGTTGCATTATCTAAAGTGTCCATTTCGAGTTCAATTTCATCATCATCTTGTAAATCTGGAACACCTTCTTTAATAATTGTAATGACATTTTTCAACATTTTTTCATTAACATTTTGCATTGCTTCAGAAATTTCCTTTTTCATTTCATAACTTACATGTTTTGAATAGAAAGATGAATCATCTAATTCATTATTCTCATCATTATTATTATCATTTGAAGATTTATTTTTACTCTTTTTGGATTTTTTACCTCTTTTACGTTTTTGTTGACGTTTTTTCATCCAATCTTTCTTTAAATGATCATATTTTTCTTGACGCATCTTTTTCAAATCTTGAGTCATTCTATCAATATTTGCTAATAAAAATTCAATTGTTGGATCAGTGATTGAGTTTATATCGATATTAAATTCTTCTTCTTCATCGTCATCAAATTCATCATCATCAAATTCATCATCACTACCAGATGGAGAAACGGGAGTTTGGGGTCTCTTAGACCATTTCTCATTAAATAAAGATTCTAATTTATGTCCCATCATATTAACAGCTGTACCTTCAGGATTAAACGCAAAACAATTCGAAAACATTAATCTGACATCTTTTTCAAAATCGTTAGCAGTTTCATATTCACCATTTGATAATTTATTTTGAATAGTACTTAGATCCATTGGAATTTTAATAACATTAAAATAGTTTGGACAATCCATTGAAACTGGATCCACGGGTTCTAAAAATGGCCAAGAAATACTTTCATGCTTCTTTGATAAAAATTCTTTTAAAATTTGTTGACAAAATCTTAATTCAGGTTGATATTTCTTCTTCTTTGGTCTAATATCATATGGCATATCTTTTGGTTTTGGAGGATGAATTTCACGTTTTGGTCTACCATTATCAACGCCCGAAGGATCCCTTCTAATTTTTGGTACATCATTATTTGATAACCTTTTACTTGATTTACCACCCGTCGTTGATCTGCTCACAGTAGAACTTACAGGTAAATCCTTTGGTGGCATATTAAGCATATGTTTTTCAAAACTTGCTTGAATATTACGAACCATTTGTGAAATAGCAGAATCTTTACCATTAAACTTAAAACAATTATCTACCATTAAATTAAAATCATCAACTATTTGATTTGGATTTTCATAAGCATTTGCATTAATTTTCTTTTCAATTGTTGATAAATCCATTGGTCTTTTAATAAAATTATAATAAAATGGGATATTTAGTTTAACAATATCAACAGGATGAATAAAAGGTCCAGCATCCTTTAATCGCTTAATTGCTTTAGTTGAATTCAATGCATATTTTTTTTGATGTGATGGCATTGGAATTTTAGGTAAATTATTCATATCAGGCTCAGCAGGTGGTTTTGGAGCAGGAACCATTGGAACAGCCGAAGCCGGAGCTGAAGGACCAGATTCAGTAGCTGTAGTACCAGTTGATATCGATCCATTGGTGATTGTAGATTGCAGTTGTGGATCTTGTTTTTGTTGTTGATCTAGATCAGCTGGCGGCTCGGATTTATTATTGATGTTGATATCACTGGTTCCATTTTCCGTGTCAATGGCATTGGCATTGCCATTGATATCCGTCTTTTGCTTCTTCAATGCAGGCTCACCATCGGTGGAGAGTGGCTTTGAAGGAATGGCAAGAGTATCCGGGACAGCAGAGAGGGTGTCGGACATGAAGTGCTGCTGCTTACGTAAAAAAAAGAAGATTCGGCTAGAAAGCGAGAGAAGAACACGTTTGGAAAGAACGAGCGAAGCGTTGTTTATTTATAGGAGCAGAAACAATCAGTGGGAAACGGGGGTTACCCGGATTGGGCGGGGGCGCGGGTGGCGAATTTTCAGTTTTGGATTTTTTTCTTTTTCCCGTTTTGTTTTGTTTTGTTTTGTTTTGCGGCTCATGCTTTTCTCTGTTGGTTCTGCTGCTTCTTTCTTCTGTTGGTGGTCCTTTGCCATTGCGACCACAGAGGTGTTGCTAGTAAATATAGTAAATAAAGAAGATGGTGGTCACCAGATTCTTTGCTTTTTTAACCATTGGAATATCTTGGAATGTCAGACTTTGCTGGCTTGCTAGTCTGTTTTCGCTGAGCCTTCAGCTTTATCAAAATTAAAGTATTATCATATAATTTTGAATATTTCACTTCACAAAACAAAACTTGTATATTTATATAATGCAGTCAAATGAGTAGTTAAAAGCTCTTATATCTGTATTTTTCTACGTATGAAAAATAATTTATTTTAATGGAAGTTGTATATTCGTCATCATTTAATATACAGTTTTTTCCATAGTATTTTACAACATCAAAATTTCAACCTGAGAAAAAGTTTAAAAAAACTTGGGTATTTCAAAAAAATCAATGAAAAAAAAAGCAATGTTTGCAAAAGTTAATAATTCTTTAAGCCAGTCAAAAGACGATGATCTAGTAAACAGTGAAAATGCATTATTAATTACTAACGTGTACAGTACGTTCCTGTTTTTCTTCGCATTTTCGCAGTTTCGCGTTTTTTGAGATTTTCAAAAAATTAAAAATTAAGACAAAAAATTAAAAATTAAAACAAAAAATAAAAAATAAAAATTAAAAATAAAAAATAAAAAATAAAAAATAAAAAATAAAAAATAAAAAATAAAAAATAAAAAATAAAAAATAAAAAATAAAAGTATTGTGGCGGTTATTCACAAAAGAATAGCGTTTCTATTAGGAAATACCGGATTCCCTTCAATTTGAGTACATCTGTAAAGTGCTACTCTTGATTCTCTTTTTCTTCAGCTGTTTTATCTAATCGGCATTATAGGCTCCTATTAACAACAATGTGGAGTCGTCGAATGCTTGTATTGAATCCACAACATGCCCAATTGTTGATCTCCCAACGTTCAACAATAACTCCAAAATTTTATTCAACCATAAGAAATTACAGTTATCGCCATCTCCATCTTCATCATCATCAATTCAATCTGAAGAACTATAATGTTTTGAAAAGGTTCAATTCAACTAAACCAGATGTTAAACCAACACCAAAACCAAACCTTGTGACGTCTTCAAAACAAGCGAAGGCTGGTCCATCTTTACCAAATGTTTCACAACTGAAAATTATTGCTAATTTACTTGCTTATTTGTGGCCAAAGAATAAACCTTGGATAAAATTTAGGGTTGTTAGTGCACTGTCTCTTTTAATTACTGCAAAATTATTAAACGTTCAAGTCCCATTTTTTTTCAAGTCAATTATTGATCAAATGAATGTTGATTGGCAATCAGTATCTGAATCACTTACTTCAACATTACCGGATTCACCACTTACTCAAGCAGTTATTAATAATGCTCCAGTTTTACCTACTGCTATTGCCGCATTAATTTTGGCTTACGGTGTTTCTAGATTTGGTGCAGTTCTTTTTGGAGAATTAAGAAATGCAATATTTGCTTCTGTTGCACAAGGTACAATTAAACAAGTTGCTCGTAATACTTTTGTTCACTTATTGAATATGGATCTATCTTATCATTTGGCAAGACAAACTGGTGGTTTAACCAGAGCAATTGAAAGAGGTACAAAGGGTATTTCTTATGTTTTAACTGCCATGGTTTTCCACATTATTCCAATTACTTTTGAAATTTCCGTTGTTTGTGGTATTTTAACTTATAACTATGGTGCCTCATTTGCTGCTGTTACATTCTTAACCATGTTAGCTTATACTATCTTTACTATTCGTACAACAACTTGGAGAACTGGTTTCCGTCGTTCCGCAAACAAAGCTGATCAACAAGCAGCATCTGTTGCTTTAGATTCCTTAATCAATTATGAAGCTGTTAAAATTTTTAATAATGAAGCATTGCAAACAAAGAAGTATGATTTTGCGTTAGGAAAATATAGAGATGCTTCAATTAAAGTTGCAACTTCATTGGCATTCTTAAATGCTGGTCAAAATATGATTTTTACTTCTGCTTTAACTGCTATGATGTATATGGCATGTCAAGGTGTTGTTGCAGGTTCATTAACAGTTGGTGATTTGGTTTTAATTAATCAATTGGTTTTCCAACTTTCTGTTCCTTTGAACTTCTTAGGTTCTGTTTATCGTGAACTAAAACAAAGTTTGTTAGATATGGAAACTTTATTCAAATTACAAAAGCAACCAATCACAATTCAGTCTAAGCCAAATGCACCCCTAATTAAAATTGATAAGGGTGAAATTCAATTTAAAAACGTTGATTTTTCTTATACTGAAGGAAGAAAAATCTTAAATAATTGTACTTTTACAATTCCAGCTGGTAAAAAAGTTGCTATTGTTGGTCCATCAGGTAGTGGTAAATCTACTATTTTAAGATTGTTGTTTAGATTTTATGATATAGATTCAAAAAATCCAAGTTCAAACCTTCAAATAGATAGTCAAGATATCAGAAATGTTGACTTAGACTCTTTACGTAAACAAATTGCTCTTGTTCCACAGGATACACCATTATTCAATGCGTCTTTGCTTGAAAATTTACGTTATGCAAAACCAAGTGCAACTGATGATGAAATTAATGATATTATTTATCGTGTTAAATTAGACACTTTAGTCGAATCATTACCCGAAGGTGTTCATACACTGGTTGGTGAACGTGGTTTGATGATTTCTGGTGGTGAAAAGCAACGTGTGGCAATTGCTCGTGCTGTTTTAAAAAATTCTCCAATCATTGGATTAGATGAAGCTACAAGTGCATTGGATACTAATACTGAACAAGAAATTTTGAATACATTGAAAGACGTTTTGGGAAGTGAATCTAACAAGAGAACAAGCATCTGGGTTGCACATAGACTAAGAACGATTATGGATGCTGATAAGATTATTGTCTTGAAGAATGGTACTGTTGTTGAAGAAGGTACACATAGAGAACTTATTGCAAAGAAAGGTCATTATGCAGGTATGTGGGAAATCCAAGAAGTTTGGGAAGAAGAAGAAGAAGTTGAAATCAAGGAAAAGGAACTTGATGAAAAGCTGCACTGAGTTTAATTATTCGTTCTATTTATCTATTTATTTATTTATTTATAAACTTTGGCTTTTTTATATTTTTTCTATAAATGCTAAAAAAAAAAGACAAAACTTAATCTATAATAGTCTGTGAGTGCAATTCGGGAAATATTATACCAATTAATAAATCAATTATTCTTTGAATAAAAACTTTATTAATTGATTTATATTGAAAGATACTCATTAAAAATGTAATTTTCTCATCAACATTATCACCATCACCAATAAATATTTTTGATGACTTGTTTCCTGAAGACAACCAGGATTTAATTAGTTTGTAATTTTTATCATACAAAATTTTTAACTCTTCATTATTTTTTGGTGTGTATCTTGGTTTCATATCAAATTTATCATCTAATGGGAACATCAAATTTCTTAACATATCAACTATAAATTCAGCTATATTTAAAGTTAGAAAATGTTGAAAAACCAATCTTTTTACAGTACTATTAATAAATTTTTGAACAATCTTGAATTTAAACAATACTTGTAAAACTATTTGAAAAGTTGAAAAAATTATTGTGAATCTTGCATTTATAAGAATAACAAAATTTAACAAATTAAAAAATGGTATAAAATCTGAAAAAGACATCCAATTTGATGGTTTTATTTGATATTTTTCTTCAACTATAAAAAATTCAAGCATTTTATGTAGCTTAGATTTTTTAAAATCTTCTTTTTCTTTCTTCACTGAGTCAGTTCTACTCTCTTGTGTTTTCATAATATCATTATTTTTTTTTGTTATCTTCGATTTTTCTAACATATTACTTACTTTACCCATTATTTCCCAAATCACAAAATCATCACAAAAACTTTCAACTATACTCTTAAAAACAATTCCATCTAATAGGGAAATTATAAATTCTTTAGAAATTTTGGATTTCATGTTTTCTATTGGAAATAATATCTTAACTAATCCTTTGACTAAAATATGTCGATATTGTAACATGGTTTCATCATCTGCTAACCCATCTGAATATTTATCTATCCATACTTTTTCAAACGTTGTATCCAATTTATTATTAGATTCAATCATTGACTCATAAACCGAATTTAAATGTCTGTTAATAATATAAGGTAAGTCAATAACTAACACTTTAACTAGTTCATCTCTTTGATTATGCGAGTTTACATGTTCTTGAATGTTTCTACATACATGCGCAAATAAAAAAATTAATTCTGTTGTAAACTCATCTTTATTTTGTAAGCTAAGTGAATTTGAATACCAACCAAAAACAAAATTATTTAACAATAATGAAAATAACGCATATAATTTTATATCTAATTCATTTGATGATGTTAGTGGTGGCAATATATAAGCGTGTTTCTTTAGTTCATCATTTCCATAAAGAATGGAATTTGTAAGATTTTTCAAATATTCTAAGTCGTTATTGTGATTCTTTGGTTTTGTTATTGTTTCAGGTGATAATAAAGAGGATAAAGATGCTGTAGTTATTGTAGGAGCAGGTGATGTTAAAACTTGTTTATATATGCTCTTCCCTATTCGTTTTTGTTTCGTCAATTTGACAGCAGTCCCAGACATTTTATTTGTAGAAGTTTCTGGTTAAAAGATAAAAGATAAAAAAAAGAAAACGATATCATGAACAAGTGGATCTAAAATTTATAACTTGTAATCTTTTCCCAATTCGGAAACTTGAGATTTTCAAAAGTTGACATTTGGTGTTTTCTATTTTCTATTTTCTATTTTCATTTCCAGTTCAACTTGTTCATCTCTTTTTGTCTTTTTAGTGGCTTCACTGACAAAATGGAAAGTGGTGATTCTGGAGATGAATTATTTGAACAATTAGAGGCAGAACTTGAGCAAGATGGTACATTTGATTATTACAGAACACAGCAAATTAAATCATTTCAAAATATGATTTTAAAACGTGAAAATGTTAAAAATAAGTTGAAATTTTACAAAAATGAGAAAGAGTTACTTTCTTGTATATCAACGAAAGAAATGAAAAATGGAAATTATATAATCATATTCATAAATGAAAAATTCACATCTTGCAATTACCTTTTAAATTCACTGAATAAAACGCTTGAAGAAAGCAATGGTAACTACACGGTCTGTATAATTGATGCATTAGCCTCACCTTTTTTGGTTGATAAGTTAAATATTAAAACATTACCTACAATGGTTGCATTTAAAAATAGTGAAAAAATTGATACAAAGATAGGTTTAGATGGTCTATTGGACAATCCGCAAGATATTTCGACAATTTCTTCTAAAATTCTTGGGAATTTGTTTGCTAATTATTTTTTGTATGATTCTAAAAAGGAAACACAAGATGATGATGATGGGTGGTTAGACTAATTAAATTCATGATACATTGAATTAAGCTGTGATTATACATTTTACCAAAATTTATGGAGATAAACTGTTTACTTCAAGCACATTGCTAAACCAGAATGAATTAAACATTTAGCCACATAAATTCAAAAACTTTTTATTAAAATGATGCAGTTTTAATAATTTCAAAAAACATACAGAACTATTAAAACATTATTTTTTAGAATTTTACCTGAAATCATTCACTCTTCTTTCCTATATAAAGTATCTTTGTTCATTACTGTGGTGACGTATTAGGCCATAGATGTGTTTTTTAAGGTTCGTTGTAGGTCTGTCATAATTTAAGAATGCTCCCATTAAACAATGTTTTAATAGTGTTAATGAAGCAACAATCCATCAAATGTAATCAAAAAAGAGTTTGATACCTATAACAACTAAACATTAATATTATTTTATTTCAAGCACTTTAAACTCTGTTACATTACAGTTTCCTATATATTATTTATTTACTTTAAATGTCTGCCTTAACTAGAATCGTAGAATACACATCATGAAATATGCCTAATGAAAATGAAAATGATGGTCGTTACTTTGCTTCACAAGAAAATTTTGTTGGTTTCTATTTATTCTTCAAAGTGAAGTCATTCTTGAGTGATCAAGGTTCTAAATATCTCAATGATGCTGATCGTTCATTTTTAATTCCTTGACTGCCTCATTCACTTGTCTATACTGTTGTTTATTGCATACTGCGCCCACACATTTTTGTAATTTAGTATTTAATGGTAGGTAATTGTTTATCATCTCTGCACTTTTTTCGCAGTCAAAGAACACATGATATGTCTCTTTTTTGCTGGCACAAAATTGACATGGATGATGAAAACATTTATTTAGTAAACCTATTTGCAGTTCATAAATTTCATTGATTCCTACATGATCTAAGTTACGTAGTCCTGGTAATCTTGAAATTACTTTATTTTAAGTGATTTTTCAACTCTATTCCATTCCTTTTTTTGAGTTCTCATATATCCTTTATCACGTTATTTTTATAGTTTCATTGCAATCTTGTAATATCACCTTCCAAAGTGTAATTGAAATCCACATTGAATGAGTCTGTTTGCTCAATGATTTTGGTCAATTTTAAGCTTGCATATTTTAATTAGAATTAAATGCTATTGTTTGTATACCTTCTGTTTAAGTGATAGCTTCAAATTTTATATTCGTTAACTTATAGCTTGCTGTTCTATTATTATAGAGGTTAGCAAATATTTGAGACTCCAGTATTGAATTTGCAGATTGATTTCTTATTAAGGAACTAACCTTTGTTTGGAATGCGTATTCAAGATTGGTAGTAAATGGATGCTTTTGAATGAAATGCTTAGAGAAATCTGCTGATAATGTTACGTAGCTATAATATGCCCTTTTTTCCTTTACTTGTGTTAGTAGATTTATTAAGTTTTGAACTTCATATCTATGTGGAGCATGTCATATAAGTTTTGATAATAAAACTGATCTTGGTAGGTATTTCACAATTTCTTTTTTACAGTAGATCATGAATTTCTCTAGGATATCTCTTTTTCATTGAATCATGCTGGTCAAAAAAGTAAAGTGGAAATAATTCATTTTTTTTAAAAAGACTTTTTGTTACTAATACTATGTAATTTATAAAGTTTTACATACTGGAAGTAATTCTTCCTTGTCAGATTGTATAAATTTCAACGTATTCAATCTAGTATTTTTGTAACATATCTTCGTAAAAAATTTCTTGATTTTATCCATGACATAGCATAATAAGTTATGTCATAAAATTAACCAATTGAACCGATTTACTGTAAAGTTTTTGTAATTAATAAACTGTAATTGCTGAAAAATGGTTGCTAACTCAAACTGATTGTTGTTATTTTAAAATTTTTGTTATGTTAAATATATCATCGGGGCCTAATCTATACTCTCTATTCGAGGAACCACTTGATCAGGTCTCAAATTACTAAATATATTTACTTTTTTGGATTGTTATGTTGGGGTATAACTCTTGTTGTGACTACTTGTGATTCTGGCGGGTTTGGAGCTAAATTAACATTATTTTCTCTTATGTTCTTCTCATTAGCAGTAAAAGTTTCTTCCTTTCTTAACTTTTTATTGAATTCAGGCTGGTTTCGTTTGGGTGTAGCAAAGAGGAGTTGTTTAATTGCGTTTAAAGTTGTTTCTTGAATGTTTTGACTTTTGAAAATAAAGTTGGAATCTGGTCTTTTCTCTTTTGAAGATCTAGTGCTCCTCTGTGGAGAGGTTGCTGGCGTTAGTGATACCAAATGAGATGGATTCATTAAAGCCTTTATCCAATAAGGATAATTTCTTCTTGGATTTAGTTCAGAAATAAATTTTTTTTGTGCAATTGTCGGAACTTAAGAAAAGCTGCATTATTAATTGAATCTCCAAAATTTACATAAATTACTGTGGGTGAGTTTAGTGGTTAATATCTATAAATAATTGCGTAATGCCTTTATATAAGCGGCATTTTAGCAATAATTTCAACAGAACAATTGACTAGGTTGAATAAGAGTAGTTAGACTGATAAATTTAAAAAGCCTCATTAGAATAGCCATTCTCTTTTTTATTTTTCTTTATTACTAAATTATAAATCTCTATATAATTATTACTTACTAGCTTGTCGTTGTTTGCTAGCTTCACAATTTTATAATGACTTGTAGTTTATAATGACATAATAAGGAAAAACAGGAACAATAATCAAATCAAAATATTAATTTAATTATGATTAAAAGAAAAATTGAAAAATTGAAAAAATATAAAAATTGTAAAAAATTGTAAAATAATTGTTTGAAAATAAATTGAATAAAGTGTTGAAATGAATGCCGCGTATATTTATCTAGTGGCATTCATATGAAACAATTATATGATTGTTTCATATATATTAATTACCACACTCATTAATATAACATATTATATAAAAGGAGGACATCTCCTCCTTATTGTATAAACTTATTTAGTACTATATAGTTATTAATACTACCGATTGATTAAGTTAAAATGGATCATATAACTAGAGTGAATACATTACAACATAAAGGAATTTTTATGATAAATAGTGATATTAAAATTGGAAGATGTGGCTTCGTAGTAGATCATTGTCTACAATAATTGTTTTCTAACTTTGTTTTGATAATTCTGGGCAAAATCTACCCTTTTTTTTTAACAAATGGTCGGATGGTCTAGTTGGTTATGGCATATGCTTAACACGCATAACGTCCCCAGTTCGATCCTGGGTTCGATCATTTGATTATTATTTTTTAATATTTTTAAGAAGTTGGTTTTTTGTTTTTTCGTTTTTTGTTTGAATCTCATCATAATAGTGATTAAACTCATTTGGAGTGTAATAGTTACCACCTACAAGTATTATTATTTTTTTCTTGAATAAAAAGACAATCAATTGATTGAAATATACCTCATCATGTTAAATTTGAGAAATTCAACGATATTGAAACATCAATTTCAAAGAGCCCAACAACGTACATTTATAGTAAGTGCCTTGATTTCATTAACATCAATTGCATATGGTGCAGTTGGAACATCAATCGACCTTGCGAATAAGATGGAACAGAATGAAGTGCATCAACGTAAATCCAAAAATGAAATAGAACTTGAAAATATGAAAATTTCTAAAGGTAAAAAACAATTTAAAAGGCCACCGAAATTATATCCAAATCATATACCATTATATAATTACGAAAAGGCACTATTATTTCTTGGTTCATCAATTGGTGCATTTTTACATCCAGAAAGAAATGAATTTATTGTAGCATTAGGAGAATCTACTGCAACTGAAGGATTTTTAACAAATTTAAGAAACGATATGTTAAATGATCCAGTTGGTAGACAAATTTTAAAAGATAGACCATATATTACATCAGATTATCTTAATTTAGACAAATTGAAGTCATACCCTGAAAGTTCGTTTGGTAAATGCTATTATAATTGGTTAATAAGAGAACATTGTTCCCCAGATACAAGAGTTGATGTTAAGTTTATTGATGATGAAGAATTGGCATTTGTTTTTCAAAGATATCGTCAATGTCATGATTTCTACCATGCATTACTAGGATTACCCGTGTTTCGTGAAGGTGAAATTGCACTTAAACTCTTTGAATACTTGAATATTGGTGTTCCATTTGGTGGGTTAGGTGCACTCTTTGCTCCTTGGAATGTTAAAAAGGCATCAGAAAGAGAAAGATTGTTCAAAACTTATTATCCATGGGCATTAAACACTGCTGCTCATTGTAAAAAGAATATGATTAATGTTTACTGGGAAAAAGTTATGGATCAAGATGTTAATGAATTGCGTAAATCTCTTAATATTGAAATTCCTCCAGATATGAGGACATTAAGAAAGAATAATCAAAGTCAAGTAAAGAAATAAATAATTCTTATCTGTATAGATATGTTTAGTTAAAATTGTGTAATATAATGCTAATGAATCTACGCAAAGAAAAGAGCAGTAACAATAAAATCTACAAAGTCTTAAAGGTGTCGCATTTCATAATTTGTTTTTTTATCACATAATGTTTTTCCTTATTCAATACTTAACAATTAGAAACTTTCTCTTTCAAACAACTTTCCATAAACTTAATTGATCATTCTTTGCAATGGCAAAAACATCGCCATTAACGATACTATTTTCACTTTCACTCTTGTTAGCAGTTGGATTTTTAAATATTGTTTTATCATGTGCACTTTTCAACACATATTATCCATTATATGTTATTCTAGTTTTCTTAATTGCACCAATTCCAAATGCAATTACGAGTTGCGTAAGTAATTCATCATCATATTATGGAGGATATGGAGGATATGGTGATTTAGATAATGATGATCCGGTTTCAAATTTTGAATCATTTATGAAGTTTATTACTGGTATGCTAG
The DNA here is from genome assembly GCA_030564565.1 of Pichia sp. NRRL Y-12830. Classification (NCBI taxonomy): domain Eukaryota; kingdom Fungi; phylum Ascomycota; class Pichiomycetes; order Pichiales; family Pichiaceae; genus Pichia; species Pichia sp. NRRL Y-12830. Next base: position 99,530 of record JAJLVO010000029.1, read on the forward strand.
TTTCAAGTGGTACATTTTTACCTATTGTTCTATGGCGTAATAATATAATACCTCGTGGGAGTTTTTTTTTGAGTTTGAGCGGTGGGTTTTTGGTTTATTTAAGTTTTGTTTTGTTTGGAATGGGATTCCAAACTCAAGATGATGATAATTACGATTTTTAATTTAGTTATTCTTATTTTAATTGTTTTGCTTAGAAAAGTGTTTCTATATAGAAAAAATTATACACATTTTTTTTATTTTAAAATAACCTTAAACAAATATTGGTTGTGCAGGTAACGAATCTGGAACATTGATTACTGTTTTTTCATTATTGTTAGTTGTGTTATTGTTACTATTATTAGTATTATTATTGTCTTCATTAATATTGTCTTCATCATTTTTATTGGTTTCACCTTCTCTTGCAGCCTTTAAATCATTTTCTAATTTCAATTTAGCTTCGTAATCTGCTTTAACCTTCATTCTTTTAGCTATAATTTCATCATCACTAACAAATTTAAAACGTCCATGTAGTAAACCTAATTTAAATTGCGGATGTTGATTTTCACAATCTTTACCTTTTGGACAAAACCCAGTAAGATATCGATCACAAAGAACCTTTCTAATGTGTCTTTTTGCACAATTTGGTCCATCAGGACAAAATCCCATATTTGTATAATTCCAACATTCAGGAATTTTACTTTGTGGATCAACATGTAAGTAAACACATTCCGGACTTTGAGAACAAACACCATTTGCTGCATAATATGCACATTCTGGCATTCTCGATAAATTGTATTCATGTAAGAAATCACAATTATCACCCATCTTACATAAACCACGCAACCAATATTTGCAAACTATTTTATTTTTAAAACCTTTTGCTGGATGTTTTAATGGACATTCATCACCCAGTGGACAATTTAAACCATTCGTTGCAATCCAATATTCACAGGTTGGTCTATCAGGATCTAAACCAAAATTAAATTCTTTATTAAGAAAATTCTCAAAAGTGAAATGATTTCTTTTCAATGCCTTATTTTTAACTTGTTGAATTAACTGATTTTGTTTCATTACAAGTGATTGGTCAAAGCTATTTTCTGGTGAATTTGAGTTTGTTAAATTCGATGAAATTTGGGATATTGAATTTATTGGTACTTTTGGCACCTCCATATTTGGCATATTCATTGACATGTTTAATGGTGGCATTACCATATTCATTGGCAGATTGGGCATATTCGTCATATTAGAAATGTTCATATTGGGTATATTCATGGGCATGTTATGCATATTCATTGGTATATTAGGCATACCGGGAATACCTGGGATATTCGGTATACTAGACATAGGCATGGACATATTCATAATATTGTTAGCAGTAGTATTCTCAGGAGAACGGATTGTATTAAGCTTCGAACCATTGTTATTGGTTATTGGAATTGCGGGAAGATTTGGAACGCTCGGTAAATTTGGTAAAGTCTGCGTAGAAGAAGCCACTGCATTGAAAGCAGGGGGTATTGTGGGTTTTGGGGGGATGCTCATGATGTCCTTTTGTTGGTATGGTGGTGTGTTGTGATGAAAAGATAAAGAAAAAACGGTGGCAAAAAGGAAATACAATCAAACAAATCAAAGAGCTGAATAAATTTCAAATTTTATATTTTCCATGTTGAAAAAAATGAATAAGTGAGATTTCCTATTTGGGAAAGCAAGGCGATTGGCGGTTTTATTTTATCAATCTAAAGGTTTATTCTTAATTCACGTTTGGTCCGTCTTATGGCAGCAGAAAGGAGTAGGCAGTTCTGTTAACAATGGATTATTGTAGATAAATCTGGTTTTCATTGGGAAAATGTACACAACCACAGAAGTCAACAGTTTGAAACTTTACACAGACACAGAAATTTATGAAATCAGAAAGATTTATGGCAATACTTTCAATTCCTTTGGTGATTCAAGTTCAGTTGATGATTACTTTTTAATGCAAACGGATCACTTTATTAATCCAACCCACTTCTCACAAACCATCTGCATAAAAGCGGATAATGGTGATGTTCTTAGCAATGTTAAAGTTATTCCACGTAAAGGCATGTACATCAATACGGTTAATTTATTTCTTTTTATGGTTTACACCAATGAAGTTTATAGAGGTCGAAGATTGGCATCAAAGCTGTTTCATTGGATTGTTGATTATTATGAAAATGTTAAAATTGATTTCAATGCCTCATTCATATTTGTAAATCCATAAAGAGAAGTGAATCCCAAAAATATATTGACTCAATCATTTCACCTATCTTAGAGAAAGTAATAATGTTTTTTGGTCATTATTCAGTGTTTTTAATGAATTTTATAAACAATTTGGCTTTGAACCGTCTAGAAATATTAATTGGTTAGAGATTGACGCTACTAAGGTAAATATGTTGAATCATCTTGATTTTAAGATAAAGGACAGTCAAAAATTACTTACATGAAATTAAATGATTGGAATAAATTTTTCTTTAAACCATCACACACATTTCCCCCAATAAATGATATGCGTTTCTAAAATTATTCAATTAAAAAATCTTCGTACCTATCATCAGTTGAAAGGCTTCAAAAATATGTTTCTATCCATTCAAATGATATTGAAAATCCTGGAGATTTTCAAACTTGTGATATTTTGATTAAGCTTCGACTAGAAATACATACACTGTTATATTTAGTCAGGCATTCCTTATTACAGGAAAAAATGTTATTTCAAAAGTGTTCACTAACGTTTCTGATAAGCAAAATTTTTATAAACATTGGGAAAGAGCACTTGAGGTTTTTTACTCATACACACAAACATACTGGACTACGATTCCTGTTATCAGAGCAGAGAGTGAATCCAGCAAAAGTATTTTTATAAGCAACAACGACTCTATATGCTCCTCTAAAGCTATTTCCAAAGATGATTTTGTCAATTACAGTAAAACTTCCCATCACTGTACCAACATGGGCCCCGATACAAAATTGCCCATGATCAGAGACTAGAAACTGCATAAGAGAGATTTTTCACAAATCGCCAATAAAACGGTTTCTGGTATTTCATGTGAAATGAAAATATCGCTGTGTTTTTGTTTTTGTTTTTAGTTTTTGAATTTTAGATTCTAGTTTTTAATGTTTACATTCTTTTTTTCACTGATCTTATCTTCGTTTTTTCACCTTTTCTAACTCTTTGTAGCATTTAAATAGCAAAATTTATTTGTCCATTTACTATGCGTGAACGCAAAAGAACTGTGTCTAAGACGGGCAGGAAAAAATCACAACAAAAACGATTAAATGGATTCACCAAACACGAAAAACAGGTGGATAAAATACCAAGCTCAGTTCAATCACGTTTCAACACTTTTAATGAAGTTTTTATGTTTAATGATGAACCAATAACTTATCAATCAACAGCGCCCGAAAATTTTATACCTTTGGAACTAAGACCTTCAGTTAATGAGAGAGATCCTTCAATTTCAAATAAACTGGTTACTAGATATGAAAAAAAAATACACAACATTACTACCAGTAATACAAATAATAAAAACAACAACAACAACAATAATCAAATCTTAGTACAATCAAAACAGCAGTTGTCACAATTTGGATTTTATTATACACCTTTATCAATAAAACATAAATATTCAATCACTTGCTCTTCTTGTAATCAAGTTATACTCGATCCAATACCACAAAAAACAGATATCATTAAGTATCATTTGAAAGAAAATCCATCATGTTCATTTTCGTTAATTTGGAATTTTAGAAATAAATGGCTATATAATGGTAATGATACCAATTTAGTTGATGATTGGAAAAATGATAACATATTTGGTGATGTGAAATCTGAAGCCAGCTTGAATGTACGACGTCAAACTTTTAGATTCTGGAAATATGAATTCCCTGATATTGAAACAATGATAAATTCAGGCTTATATTATGATCCTTTGAATGATGTAAAATTAAATAAAGGTGATGATAGAGTTAGTTGTATGTATTGTGGTTTGAATTTAGAACAATGGGAACGTGATGATGATTCATTATCTGCACATCAAGAAGCAAATCCTGGATGTTGGTCATTTAACTATGATAAAGTACAAGAAGAGGAAATCAAATCTGCTGAAATACCAGCAATCGAACAATTTGCTAATAATGTCGAATTACCTGAATTGGATGGACCTGCTGATGATCAAATGGAATTTGATTTATCCGATAACGAAAATGAAAAAGATAAAGAAAATGATGAAAATCAACATTCAATTGTATCAATAACGACAACAACAACAGCATTACCAGTAGAAATTATCGATCAAGATGAAATTGAAGAATATTTAGCAAATTCAAAAAGACAATTAGATACAGAAAATAACAGCAACAAGAACAATAATAAAATGGTCGATATACCGAGTATCAAATCATCAGATTTAAGTCAGTTTTTTACAGAATTAGATGCAGAAAGTGAAAACGAAATAGGTGCATCATATTTTAATTCAAATAGGAAAAAACGTAGAGAGAGGGAGAAAGAACAAATTGATAAATTGATGTCCAATATTGATCCAATTGTTGAGGAAGAGTCTGTGGAAGTTGTTGACCATGATATTAATAATAACGCTAATAATGATATACCAATTTACGAAACTGATGATTTTGATACAAATAATGTTAATATTCCACAACAAAAAGAAAAAAATTTTGATGAAAATGATAAGGTTGAAAATAATAATAATGCCACAGCCGATGAAAACAATAAAGACAAAGATGTTGATAATATTTCAGAATTTGAACATTTTGAAAATGATGTTCCTGACTATGAACCTATTGAAAATGATGCTCCTGATTTTGAATCTATTGTAAACGACGTTACGCGGAGTATTGATAATGTGTCTTATGTTGAACCTATAAATACTAATGATACTAAATACATGCCTATCCAAAGTGATGGTCCGGATGCTGGATCTGCAGGATCAAATATTGAGCCTGTCCAAACTCTTAGTAAAGAAATTGAAACAATAAATAATACTTCAACGGAGCTACTAAAAAAAAATGAATTGAACGTAGTGGAGTCGAAAAAAGTGGAAGATACTCGGGTTGATCAACTTGAATCTGAAATAAAGCTATTAAAAATGCAGATTGAAGCATTACAATATTCACAAAAGGCAATTGAACCAAAGGAAACTGCCAACGAAACCATTCATACCACTATTCAAGATACTTACCATGATGAGGATGATAAAAAAATAAGTAGCGGTATAACTAAATTATTAAGTCCAAGTGGTGCAACTAGTGTTACTCTAGAAAATGATCGAATTTTAATCGATGTAAAGAAAATTGAGGATGAAGTATCAGATACTGAGTTTATAGCAAATGTTGAAGTCAAAAAAGAGATTCTAGTAGAGAAGAAAGTAGATAGCGATCAAGATACAGAAATAATGAAATCAACTAAAAAATCTACACAGAAGAAGAAACTAAGGAAGTCTAAAAGGAAACATTCTCAAGGAACCGATGATGAAGAACAAGAAAAAAATGATGATGATTTGAATATACTGTCAGCTACAAGATCCAGAAAACATAAAAAGAAAAAGTCCGATAAGTCTACGTCCAAATATAAATCTAAGCCAAGAAAAATTAAAGTGGAACGAAATGATGCTGACAATTTTGATACCGCCGAAACCAAGCTATCACCTCCAACATTTGATGAAATTCAAAATCAAGATGATGTCGAAGATATAAATGATACTGGAAATAAAATGGAAGTTGATGTTGAAGAAGAAGCTGAAGTTGAAAGTGATCAGATTGCTAGTCATGACAACAAAATCATTGTGGTTGAAGAACCAGTAAAGGATAATATTGTTGGAGTCATCAAGGAATCAAAGGAGGGATCAATTGAAGAACCAACCGAAGAACAAGCGGATGAGCTCGACGAACCAGTGGGACCAATGGAAAAATCAGTTTCTGAATTAAATGAAATTATTAATTCAACCACTGATATAAAAAAAGATACATCTGAAATCGCAACACAAATTGATCAAACACCAAAAATATTTTCAGATGATGAAATTTTAGTTGACAATATTGTTTTACCAAATTCTGAACCAAATATTATAGCTGATAATGAACTTAAAGAACATAAAGGATGTAGTCAGAATAATGCACACATAGATCATAATGAAACCAACATTGATAAGAATGAACCATCACCCACATTAATGCGTAAAAATGCAAGGGCATCCTCATTTAATAGAAGTTTCAGCGGTGATCCAAGAACAACATATGAAACACTGGATAAGTTGATGAATCAAGAGAAATTTAAGTCAAATAGTGAATTTGTAAATGAAAAAAGAGACGAGAAAGAAGAGAGTGATAAAGAAGTAGTTGTAGACCCTTTATCGGACAAGGAAAAGGTTTTAGATGAAAATAGATTTATAATAGGTAGTGATATTCTTAATAACCAAAGCACACCATGTACAGATGATTTCAAGAATTCAGAGAATATAAAATTTAAAAAAGTTAACGGTGTTCCTAAATTAGATGAACATATTGCACAATCAAGTCCAAAAGAAGATATTGGTAAGACTAAATTATTATGGAATTCAATTGATAGTGGGAAGTATAAGGAGTTTTATAAAGATATTCACGACGCAACAGCATACGTTAAAGAAGTACTGGATTCACCTTATGATTTATTAGGAGAAGATCTTGATGGATTACTTACAGAGTTTGTATCTGCCATTCCAGGCGATCAACTAAAGATGACGGTTCGTGAATGGCTTATGTGCCAACAAGAACAAGCTGTGGGGCTTGTTTTGGACAAGGCGGAGGAAATGATGCAGCATTACAGAGCTGATCAAAAGAGAGCTCTTTCCTTTCTACGTGGATTGCCAGAGAAAGAGTAGGATTGTGTACGTAGTATTTGTATACTTGTCGATAAACCTGTAAGAAAAAAACGGTGAAAAATGAAAAATAAAACTTAAAACTCGCCTGAGGGCAAAGCAAAAATAAAACATAAAATAAAAATATAAAATGAAAATAAAAACTTGAAATCTTGAAATCAATCAAATCCTGAAAAGGCAAGGAAGGCACACATCTTTTATTCTCCAACTTTCATCAGTATCACTACTTCTTTACTTTCAGTTTCCTGCTCTGCAACTGCAATTGGCACCAACGATGACACACAATAGAACGCAGGAGATGGAAGTTGACCAGCCCAGCGATGCCGACTCCGAACAAGGGATTATTAATAACACGCATGGCGTGGTTGATCTTAATAATAACAATATCGATCCTGTTATTAATGATAAGAGTACAGTATCTTCTTCCTCTTCCCTATCTAATTATCCAAATGCAAACAATCACATTAATAGTTTACTAAATAATAATAATAACAATGATGAAATTTTAGAAAATGATCCTGATACTGATGATGAACAACACGCAAGATCTCAAATTTTAAGAAAAAGAGCAAGAACAAATTCTTTAACTTACCCAAAATATAACTATGCTAATAGAGTTACAGGCCCTATTTCTGTCTTACCTCCAGAAACTCTTTGCTTAGTATTCTCTTATATTCACGATAAAAAAGATTTGATTTCAATTTCTTTAACATGTAAATATTGGTCAGATTTAATCATCAGTATGATTTGGTTTAGACCTGGGATTAATAAATCTAATGTTTCAACAATGGAGCGTACCATGAAAATGTATCCAAATGAAACCATTTGGGATTATAAAAAATTCATTAAAAGGTTAAATTTATCTTTAATACCACATTATATAAATGATGATTATTTGAAGTTATTTGTTGGTTCAACTAACCTGGAAAGGATAACTTTGGTTAATTGTTCTAAACTAAGCTCTCAAAGTATTTCAGATTTATTAGAAGGTTGTTCACGTTTACAATCAATTGATTTAACAGGTGTTACTAATTTAGAAGATGATATTTATTATCAATTGGCAAAGAATTGTAAGAGGTTACAAGGTTTATATGCTCCAGGCTCTTCTAAGATTAGTTATGATGCTGTCGTAGCTTTGATTTCAAATTGTCCCTCATTGAAAAGAGTCAAGTTAAGTGATTGTACTAATATCACACCTGATGCAATTGATTTGTTAGTTGAAAATTGTCCAAACTTAGTTGAACTAGATATTCATGGATGTGATAAAGTCACAAATCAATCATTACATAAAATATTTTTAGAGTTAGAGTATTTAAAGGAATTCAAAATTTCAAAAAATCAAAATATAACCTATGAATGCCTTGAATCTCCAAATGGTTCATTACTATCACTTGATAAATTAAGAATTTTAGATTTTACTCAATGTACAAATATCACTGATAAAGCAATTGTTAAGTTTATTCAATTAGCACCAAAATTAAGAAACGTGGTTTTATCAAAATGCTCATTAATTACTGATGCATCGTTAAGAGCAATCGCAACCTTAGGTAAAAATTTACATTATGTCCATTTGGGTCATTGTAGTAATATAACGGACTCAGGTGCAAAAGAATTAATAAAAAGTTGTTATAGATTACAATATATTGATTTAGCATGTTGTAATCAGTTAACGAATGCAACAATTATTGAACTGGCAAATTTACCAAAATTGAGAAGAATAGGATTAGTTAAATGTTCACAGATTACAGATGAAGGTATTTTAGCTTTAGCTGAGAATTCAAGAACTTCAGAAGATACATTAGAAAGAGTACATTTAAGTTATTGCGTTAATTTAACCATTTATCCAATTTATAAATTACTAAAGGCGTGTCCAAAATTGACTCATATTTCATTAACTGGGATTTCACAATTTTTAAGACCTGATATTACTAAATTTTGTAGGGAACCCCCATCTGAATTTAATTTACATCAAAAATCAATCTTCTGTGTTTTCAGCGGTGAAGGTGTTAACAATTTAAGAAATTATTTAAGTCATTTGATTCAAACAACAGAAGTTCAAGATAGGGAGGCAACTGAAATTTTACAAATTGTTAATGGGATAATTGATACATCTACAGTTGTAAATCATAATAATTTAGATGATGCTAATTCAAGAGAAAGAATTCAACATTTTATTTTGAATGCAATGGATTTTATAAGTGATTATGAAAATATTCCATTAAATAGAGAAACAATGGAGCTTTTCGCAAGATGTATTTTTGGAGGTATTCAACCAACACAAACAACTAGAGTTCAAAGATTTTTTCAATTGATGCATGATAGACCTGCAAGAGTAAGGCTTAGAGAAAGAGAAAGAATACAGCAAGTATCTCAAGAAGCAGAAAGAGAACGTGAAAGAGAAAGGGAACGGGAAAGACAAAGATTACAATTTGCTAGTAGGCTAACTCGTGATTATCCTAATGGAATTTCACTATCACCAGAACAAATATCACATATACCTCGATTGATGGAAATGATAAATTCAGGTAGATTTGGTCCGATTGAAGGTAATCATATTAGTATTCGACCTAGATATAGTATGGATGGTACTAGAATTGGACATGTTTTGGTAAATGAAGGTAGAACTGTAGATGAAAGAAGGCAACATGCAAATATACCAGCGGGGGCTATTAGAGTTATTAGAGCACCTGCATTAAATAATAATAATAATAATAATAATAATAATAATAATAATAATAATAATAACAATGTCAATATCAATGGGGATTATTCACAAATTGTGAATAATATGGCTATTTGGGGCAATAATAATGTAGATGATGATGATGATGATGACGAAGATGTGGATATGGATTAGTTATTAGCTATTAATTATTAAAGTTATAAAATTTTAGTATATAATGATTTATTAAGTTTATTATGTATAAAGATGATATCTATGTAAATTGATAAGATAAATTAAATTTGGTTATTAAACAGCAATTGGATAAAACATTCTAATAAAATAATTATAATAATTATTTTGTAACATTACATTAAGTCTTTCAATTTCATTATTCAATTCATCAAGACTCAAAAGATCAATTGAATTGACATTTTTCAAAGTTTCTTTATCAATTTGTTTTTCTTCTGCAGTTTCAACACCATCTTCATCCTTTTCATTGTTAACATTTCCATCACCATCACCTTCACATTCTTCAATTTTTAGGTTATTTAATTTTGAAATTTTGAAATTTAGCAAGTTTCTACGAACTGTTAAAATTCTTTTAACTTTCCATTCTCTAAACGGCATTAAAAGGATGGCACTTAACAATGCAGAAATACCACATAAAATTTGACAATATAAGAAAGGTTTTTCCATTTCAGGTCTTTTCAATTTCAAACCAACCAATTCAGCAAAATATAATGGTATACTACCGGTAAGCATTTGAATTGAAATTGCATGATTTAAATCAACACCACCACCACCAACGAAATCTGCAGTCATCGGACCAAAATTAACCCAGTTAACACCTAATACAAATCCAATTAAAAATGAAAATGCTAATAATTGACTATAAGTTGTAACGAAGACCCAAAATAAGAAAATAAGAATTGAAATTATGAAGGTTAAAATAACTGTTGTATTAACTCTACCAATTTTATCAGAAAGAATACCTATACATGGTCTACCAATAACTTGAGCCAAACTTTGAACGGTAGTAACATTGGAACCTTGTTTATAAGACAATCCAATTGTTGTTGCATATGAAGATAAAGAAAATAATAAAATTGTATAAGCTAAACCATAAATCATATTCCAAGTAATTAAACAAAGCATTGGAATTTGTTTAAGTAAATCAAAACGAGTCAGGAATGAAAACATTTCCAAAATGAAAGGTTTACTTGAACCATTTTTATCACTCAATGGTCTATAAGTTCTAACTAAAATAATGGAAATTGTAAGCATAAACCCGCAGACGAGAGCTTCCATTCTTAAAGCCCATTGCATACCATGTTTTAAACCTTCATGTTGATTATTAATATATTCAGGTTTTTGCATATAAGTCTTAATAATTTCATCAACAGGTCTTGCAAAGATTAAACCACCTAAACCACCACCTGCAGTTGCAATACCTTGAGCAATTGATCTTTTCTTTAAAAACCAAGTTGGTAAAATAAGGAATGTTGCACCTGCTGCTAATGCCCAACCAATTGCCATTAAGAAACCTTGAAACATGATTAGTTGTGTAATTGTATTTGCAATTGATGCTAAAAAATAAGAAATGAAAATCAAAGCTGTACCAATTCCCATTATAATTTTGTAATAAACTCTACGAATTAGAGCCGTTGTAATTGTACAGGTCATGAATGATAAACCCAAACCTAACCCACCAATAGTAACATATTGTTCCATTGTTGCGCCCGGGAAGTAATTTAAAGTTGTATAATAATTTAAATAAACACCAAAACATGCATTTAAACCCCAACTAAAAGTATTGATACACATAACACAAATAGCGGCAGTCCATGCCCAAAAACCTTTATCAGGTGGTCTATTCTCGATATCAAATTTATTAAATTCACCGGTATCTTCCAATAAGATATGATTGGTGTTATTACTATTAGGATCAGAAACAATAGTATTTTCAATATCATTCTTAGCATCACCAAAGGAATGGATATTTGATAAAACATGATCAGGTTCAGCAGCGGTACCAATTCTATTTAAATCATAAGGATCAAATGAAGGATTTGGTTCAACTTGAGTTTTAGCAAATCTATTATCTTCTTTAATATTTGAAATGATAGTTGAAGTTCTAGTAAGTATATTATTGTTAAGTGTGACAGTTGAAAATTTTCTTGATCTTTGATGATTACTGATCTGTAAATTTGTTGGTGAACTATTATATAATTCAAATGATCGAGCACTTGATGAATCCGAATCCGAATCTGGATCTGAACGTGACATTTTTTTTATCTTTCCAGTGTGTATGTCTATCGATCTATATAAATAATTGTGTGTTTGTATAGAATAAAGTGAATAATTTTTTTGATTGATAACGAATCCGACTCAAAAATTATCATGCGGCTTTCAAATAACTAACAATCGGCAAAGAATTTTTTAAGATTGATAAAAGCAAGAGACCAAATGGTTTAACTTTATATGAAAGAACGACAATTAGTTGTCTGTTTCCGACACTTGGGAAAAAAGGAAACGAATGACTCTTAGGTAGATGAATCATGAAGAAAAAAGAGAAAAAAGAGAAAAAAGAGAAAAAAAGAGACGCATTTTTTTAGATAGGCGGAAACTGCCTTAACGAGAAAAAAAACCGGCCGAAATGGCATCTGGCGTTTGTGGAGGGAAAAAATGCGGATAGAATGCGGCTCTGGGGGGGAGGTGATGGTGATGGTGGCGGTGATATGGTATGGTATGGTATATGGTAGGATAGCACGGGGACGATAGAAGGCGACGATAGTAGAGCTCTCACTTCTGACTAATGAGTATCGAACTCTCAATCAACTTCTATGATAACTACAATCCACACAATCTCGAGAGTATTTTCTTTTTTTCCTATTTAGGCAACTAAACAACATCGCCAGATTCATGTTGCAAAAAAATGGTTAGTTTTAAACAAACTACTTACACGTTGAACTATACATTATACATCATCTGTGTTTACTCTTCTTCACTATCTTCATCTGCTTCTTCTAACCATTTTAAAAATGGTCTAGCCGCCTTCCTGATATTACGAGATGTTTCCTTATCTACGTATTTCTTGGAAACATGTGTACCCCAGTCTCTGATAACATCTTCTGAAACCAAATCATTATCATATAATGCCATTAGAATCTTTGGAACTTTAGTAACCAATTCAATGTTTTGTGTACCGATCATTCTTTCTATGCCCCCAAGTAAAGATTTTTCTAATTTTTCATCAGTAACTAATTTTAGTAATAAACCTTTATGTTCTTCTATTTCTTCGATAATATCTTCATCAAATAAAACTTGTGCTAAAACTTCAATTGTTTGTCTATCTTCATTAATATTCAATGATAAAATTTTTTTGTAAATTTCAATATCGTTTCGTAATTCTTCGTCTTGAGATTCTTGTAATAACCATTTACCAAATTCATCATATTTAATTCTTGCTTCACCTATATTTAATTTTTCTAGTTCTTCAGCTCTTCTTTTAACTGCTTCTTCACTCATATCAACAGACCAATCTTCATCTTTAACAATAACTTTTTCAACTTTTATTTCATCTGATGGTGAACTTGTACCCTTTTGTCTATTTGCAATATCTGAAATGGATTTACCACCACCAACAACGTTGGCAGATGCTGTATTACCAGCTGAGGATTTCTTCTGCTTTTTGGATTCTGACTTTGGAGGATTTTTTAAAATATATGAACATAACTTATAAGTGGGATTAACTTTAGTGATTTTACCACATGCTTTACAGTCCCTTTGTAAATTATCACCAGGTATAACTTCTAAAACAGTTTCTGGATTTTTACATTGTAAACAAAGAACAAATTTTTCAATGAATCCATCTAAACATTCTTGCAGTTGTTTTAAATCATGAACACCATTAATTAAATATCTTTCATTTTTGTTATCAATTGAGGTTTGTGCACCTAATTCGAAACCAAAATACTTCAAAACATAAGTTGTTGGTCTTGCTAATGCAGTTGCAACATCATTCAAATTCAGAATATTGGTTTTGATACCATTACCACTACCTTCTGATTTGGCCTGGATTAAAGGCATCTTATAACGATAAAAGGGATCATTGTTGGATCTGCAGATGTTAACTAACGACATGGTTGGAAGCTAAATAAGTTGGGGGTGAGCAGAAGATAAATCAAGAGCTTATATATCCGTGAATTTGAAAGAAGGAAAAAAATTTCATGTCATTTCAACAAATCGAAATATCAAAATGGAAAATGGAAAATGGAAAAATAAGCTATAAAATTTTCACGCCGATCGACGCAACTTAAAATATTTCACTCCCTAATTGGGAATATAGAATCAAGATGGTGATTATACTACCACTTTCATCTGATAAACTAATAGATAGCACCCAATGCAGTGGGAGGAACTACTTCAAGAATATTCCAATGTCATATCCAAACAGGATACAATGGGAATGGCACTTTTTCTATTACGAATAATCAACTTGCAAGATTTACAGGATTTCCAAATTGAAAATAAGAAGATTGATTTTTATCTAGTTAACAAAAGTATACTAGAATCAACTGGTAATCACAACACTGGTAATGATGACTATTATCAACAGATATTTTTAGCATGTATTGAACTTTTAATTTCCATCAAATGCATAAATGTTGAAAAGCAAATTAAATCAGAAATTGACATAATCAATTTATTATCTAAAAAACTAATTGATAATCCCTCCTTCTTTTTAACTCCAATTATAATTATTGTTAAAGATTTAAGGAAAAATGTAATTAATAATTATCATGATGGAGAGTCGCCGACTGTTGATTTGTTTACAAATGCATTACAAAGACCTTTCAAAATTTTGATCTCTAATAAATCTGATAACAAAATCAATATTTCTGCAATTCATATCTTTGCATCACACCTATTTTCCATCTATTTCAGATATAATAAATTAAATGCCGTTATTAACCTATACAAGGTCCTATTAAATACAATTTTGAATGATGATTTTAATAGAAATACAAAGATTGAAGTTGTGCCCATCTTGCCAACCAAAGCATTATTTGATTATTATGTTGGGTTTTCCTTACTGATTCAATCCAATTATTCAAAATCTCTACAGTACTTCCAATCAGCGTATAATTCCAAACACTCCAAATCCTTGAACATCAAGATCTTGTTTTATCTGCTGCCATTAAACTATCTTATCAAAAACAAACTACCCAGAGACAAGTTCTTCGAAAAGACAGCCCACAAACCACTTGTTCTACTACAACCCTTGTTCAACTCCATCAAACGTCTAGATGCCAACAATTACAACTCTTTACTCAAACACTACAAGCCATTATTGCTACATTTCCGAGTCTATGCCATTTACGTCCAACTACACACCAAAATCCTCTTTGCAACACTGGCCACCACGTACAACGTCTTCAAGTCCATCACCGACTCCTCCAAACCGCACATCGTGCCCATTTCTGTCTTTGCAACCGGTCTTTCTCTGTCTCCATTGCAAACAGAGTCCATCCTATGCACTTTGGTGGCCTCTGGTAACATCAAGGGCTACATCTCCCATTCCCAACAGGTGATTGTTTTATCCAAATCCACCGCCTTTGTGTATCTGTAGTTTAAATAGAAATAGAAATAAGAAATAGCGAGAAACATTACCCGGCGCGAGATTTTCAACATGGCTGCTTTTTTTTATCGATTATCAGATTACAACTATCAGATTATACATTTCTGTTGCTGTCTTAACAATCAAAGTTGGAATAACAAGACCGAATTGATTTATAATGGATACCGCAATGACTCCATTTCGTCTCGAAGGTGACTATATCACTTCAATTTTAAATAATATTAGAACAAGACCCGTTTCTTGGACTTCATTTGTTAGAACCAAGTGTTTATATGAAAATAATTCTGAAACTTTGAAAACTCTAACTAATATAAATGATCAAGAAGATCCAAAAAATAGAGGTAATGCCATTTCTTTACATACTGATATTTACGCTAAAGTTTTATTATCCACAATTGATCTGAACTTGAAAACTATCAATAGTAGTGATGGTAGTAATAACACTTCTGAAAATCATAATAATAATGATTTGATTGAAATTATCTTGACCTTACTTTATGATGGTTTAGGATATATTAAGACCAATGATTTTACTAAAACTTTAACTTATCAAGTTTTAAATTATTATGATAATGATAAAGAATTAATTTATAAATCATTCATTGAATTGTTAAACGATAACAATGATTTAGATAATGATGATAACATTATAATTTCAATTTTATCCTGTTATATAATAACATTTTTATTAACAACAACCCAATGTTATGATAATGAAAAGGTAGAAGTAGTCTTCAATTTCATTAATAACAAATTGATTTCTTCAAATAATTTAAAATTTCAATTTCTTGGATTACAATTTTTAAAAGAGTTACTATCAATTAAAAGTTTTAAAAAATTATACATTAAAGACAATTGTCAAAATTCAAACTCAAATTTAATTTCAATTAATAATATCTTATTGAACAAATCAATTGAATTACAAATGAAATATATTACAATTTATTCATTATGGACTTTAACATTTGATTCAAAAATTACAAACTTAATTGTTAATGATTCTAAATTTTCAGAAATTATACCAATTTTATTTAGTTATTCAAATGATGCCGTTAAAGAAAAAATAGTTAGACTGTCAATTTCAATTCTAATTAATATTTTAAATAATTCATCAAGTTCAGAATCAATCAAATTATTAATCATCAAAAAGTATTTATTATCAAATGGTTTAAATATAATCAAGAATTTAATTGATAGAAAATGGTCAGATGATGATTTAAAGCAAGATTTAAATAATTTATATGAAATTTTAAATGATTCAATTAAATCATTAACGACATTCGATGAATATGAGAACGAAATTTCAACAAAGCGTTTAATCTGGTCTCCATGTCATAAAAATCAAGAATTTTGGTTCGATAACATTGATAAATTCAAAGAAAATAATTGGAAATTAGTTAGAATAATGATTAAATTATTAAATGATGATACAATTTCAAATGATCAATTATACTTAAATCAATCAATTGTTTGTTTTGATTTATCAATGTTAATTAAAATTTCTCCTGAAATTATTAAAATTATTTCAAACTTAGGTATAAAGACAAAAATTATGACTTTAATGAATTCTCCTAATGCCAATGTTAAATTTGAAGCACTTAGAACAACTCAATTGTTGGTTGCTAATAGTTTTTAAAATTTTATTCACTCTCTATAGCGTGTATATCATATATATCACTTTTATTATTTTAAGTATTAAATACTAAAAACGATAAACTAAAAACGATAAACTAAAAACGATAAACTAAAAACGATAAACTAAAAACTAAAAACTAAAACAAATCTGAAATTTGAAATCTGCTGAGGATTACTTTTTCTTTTCATGTTTCACTTCCAGTGGCAATTTCATTGTGTACTCTTACAAGCTTTTTTTTGTTAATTGTATTATTTGTGTTCGGTAGATCACACAATTGTAATACGTGTTTCTATGAACAATAAGTGCATATATTTTTTATGTCTATGTTTTTTTCAAACAAAATGAATACAAAGGAGTTGCGTTAATGGTGTGAATTGCGATTCTGGTAAATCTTCACATATTTCAGTTTCTAAAAAACAGAAATTATTTCAAACTGCATAATTGAAATAACTCTATTTCTACAAAATATAAGCATCATCATATTTCCAGTATTGGATGTTTCTAAACAGCACATTCAGTTAATTCAATTCTTATTATGTGCAGGCTCAACTTCAATCAATAGAGTGTTTCATTTGCCACTGCGAATTTTGCAATTTTTTTGTTTTTCATGACAATTATTTTTGTCGTGCCTATGTGATGAATTTCCAATGGGATTTCTCTTTTAGGCAACTAAATGGGAAATTTGTAAAGCTATACATTTAGGGGAGGTTTTTGGAGGTTTCACCTGGCTATATGGTCTCCCCGTTTTTTTTTTTTTGTTATTTGTTACTTCTGCCCTATTCTTCTTTACCTTTTTCCCTCCATTTCTTTGTTTTCTTTTATCCAACTATTGAACAACTATAAAACAGTTAGTGATTGTAATTAAATCATTCCTAATATGTTTTTAGACTTCAATACTGGTCCGGTTTCTGAAAAAATCGTGTTTAGAAATGTTAATCGTACAACATTTTCTTTATTTACGACTACTCATTTATTAGAAGCTAAAGCTAATGATGAAACTTTCCAATCATTCGATAAAGGTGATCTTGAAGATTTTGCTGTTTGGGTATTAAAAAGACAAGGTTTTCTGATTTATCAATGGTTATTATTAAAGTTCCTTCTTTCTAATCCTCTAAAAATTAAAGCGATTTCAGCAAAAATTTTTGATGTTACTCCAAACCATTTCGTTCCAAGTAATGAAGAAATTGAGGAATATCTTTACGAACCTAGATTCATGTGGAGATTTTCTATTACCAACTATAATATTGTTTCTGCTTTATTTACTGATAATTCAGTTAGTAAATTAGAATTTGTTTTATATAAAAAGGATTTTTCAGGTTTAATTGATTTTTCAAATTCAAAAACTACACATCTTTCTAAAAATTTAAAAAAAATGTTTAACAAGCCTAAAATTTTAAAACATCATAGTTATAATACAAATAAAATTTTTGATTTAATCAAAAAGTTCAAGTTTTCTTTAAATGACTACGAAGTTTTAGAATATTTACATTCTGATGAATTTCATTTATATTTAATGGAAGGTAATACTTGTTATAATGATTTTATTTCTGTTATTTTAACAGGCCAAAATCATACTAAAAGTAAAAGGCAATGTCAATTAAGGGAGAGATTTATTGGTTATAAAAATATGTTAAATGAAGTTGGTAAAGCTAATCATTCTGGTAGTAATACTTGTTTTGAAATGTTCAAAAACAAATTAACTTTGATTGAAAGACAAAAGTATGAAGGTGCTGTTACTTATTTTGGAGTTCAATTCAAATCATCGATTGTTGATGAAATTAAAGAGCTAGTCAGAAATAGAAAGATGGAAATTTCGATAGCTAATCCTTTATTTGTTAATAAAAATTGGATTCATGATAATTACACCTCTCCAAACGGTAAGCATTATTTATGGAGCTTTTATGAATTTGCGTTTAGAATTTTTGGTTGGGATGTATCAATCAACAATTTTATCAAAATTGATAATCATGGTAAAATTATTAGATTGGCTTGGAAATTACCATGTGATGAAGAATTAGAAAACTATTTTGTTGATTCCTATAAAAAATTATTTTTCAATTATTTCCATTATGATAATTATTTATTTAGATTATTTAATGTTAAACAAAATGTTGATTATTTCATTGATTATGATACCATTCTTAATGTTATTGTTTTATTAGGACAATTGGCTGAAGAAGGAAAACAAAACAAAACCATTAATAAAGCGGCTGCTAAAGTTCCTGTTTCAGCAAAAACAACAAATGCCAATAAACCATCTGATCCAATTTTAACCCCAAGTGCAGTTACCAATTTTAATGATAATAGTACCGCTGAAGTTGCAATCTTTGATAATCATAGATCTGTCTCACCTGTTTCTGATATTCCAGCCTTAAATTTTTTTAATAAGGATAATCATAACGATGAAATTGATCATAACTCCAATTCAATCATTAACGTTTCTAGTGATGAAGACATTTCTAACGATATAGGTGCCGCTGCTGATATTGATTCTGCTGCTAATGTTGATTCTGCTGCTAATGTTGAAACTGTCAATGTTGATATTGATTCCATTGCGTTTGTTGATCAAACTGTTGAAGCTGATACTGTTGAAACTGCTACTGTTGAAACTGCCAATGTTGAAACTGTCAATGTTGAAACTGCCAATGTTGATATTGATTCCATTGCGTTTGTTGATCAAACTGTTGAAGCTGATACTGTTGAAACTGCTACTGTTGAAACTGCCAATGTTGATATTGATTCCATTGCGTTTGTTGATCAAACTGTTGAAGCTGATACTGTTGAAACTGCTACTGTTGAAACTGTCAATGTTGATATTGATTCCATTGCGTTTGTTGATCAAACTGTTGAAGCTGATACTGTTGAAACTGCTACTGTTGAAACTGCCAATGTTGATATTGATTCCATTGCGTTTGTTGATCAAACTGTTGAA
>JAJLVO010000029.1:119304-140775 GCA_030564565.1 Pichia sp. NRRL Y-12830
CTGATACTGTTGAAACTGCTACTGTTGAAACTGCCAATGTTGATATTGATTCCATTGCGTTTGTTGATCAAACTGTTGAAGCTGATACTGTTGAAACTGCTACTGTTGAAACTGCTACTGTTGAAACTGTCAATGTTGATATTGATTCCATTGCGTTTGTTGATCAAACTGTTGAAGCTGATACTGTTGAAACTGCTACTGTTGAAACTGTCAATGTTGATATTGATTCCATTGCGTTTGTTGATCAAACTGTTGAAGCTGATACTGTTGAAACTGCCAATGTTGAAACTACTAATGTTGATATTGATTCCATTGCGTTTGTTGATCAAACTGTTGAAGCTGATACTGTTGAAACTGCCAATGTTGAAACTGCTAATGTTGAAACTGTCAATCTTGAAACTAATGTTGGAGATACCTCTACCGTCAGTCCTGTTGTTACAGATAATTCTAATGGTGAGGTGTTTGTTTTTAGTCCAAGTTTGAATTTCAATTTGAGTGGCAATGTGAATTCTAATATTGATGATCATGATGTTGATGACAGTAGTTCAATTGTTGATCTTATTTCCTATTATGGCTCTGATATCTCTAGAACTGCACCTCTTAATTTCATTGGTAACAATCCTGATATAAGCGCTGTTAAAGATAAACAAATCGTTAATGACACCAACAATGATGTTGATAATCCAGGTACTTCAAATTTAAATGCTGAGCTAACTGACAACGCTAATATTTTTGTTGCTTCTGATTCCAATCAAATCGTTAATACTAATGTTGATAAAGTTGACCATTCTTCTGTTAATTTTCATTCTCAATCAATTGTCAATAATTTTACTAGCAATAATGGTGACGTTCCACTTACTTCTGACTTTAATTTAAACAGTGATAGTAGTAATAACAATGTCGTTATGTGTCCTGTTGAGTTTATTTCTGCAGATAATTATGATAGTGATACAATACCAGCTGATGCCTTTCCCAATAACAGGTTTGGTTCCACTTTAGCAAAGGTACTTAATAATTTCACCTCAGAATTTACCTTTTGTTCTGCGATTGATTACTTAAATTACGCCTTAGAAATAAAAGATCCAAAGCATTTAAAGTTTGGAATTCATGAAATTAGCCAAGTACTTCCAAATCCTTCCCTTCTTTATAGTCCTATTGGTGAACTTTTGCATGTTGCATTTTTTAAAGATGCACCTATAAGTGGAATAATCAACAACGAATTTGTAAAAAAATATGAAAGGCAATATCTTATTGAAAATCATCTACCTGGAATTTTAGAATTATATAAGATGATATGTGGTTTTTCTTCAGATGGAGGTTATTACATTATAAACATGACTAATAATCATTGGGAATTAATTAAACAAATAACCCTTATTTCTCAAAAATATAGAGAAGTATATAATAATCTTAAAACCGGTTTAGGAGCTGAAGAAATTTTCCAATGGGATACAAAAGATTACCAAGATCCAAAACTTGTGAGAAAACACTGTGCATATTATAAATCGCCAAAAATCATTAAACCTCCATTTTGTTTACCTAGTGACAAACAAGAAATGATAGATTATTTAACCAATTTTGTTTTCAAACATACAGATAATGTATTACATTTTACACAAATTCAAGAATTCTTCAATGATCTTTTAAATGAATCGATTGAACATTTTTGTTTCATGAAATCAGTTATTGATTTTTTCCATGTTTTAGAAATAGAAATACTTTTCAATTATATTTCTAATCATAAAACAAATTCATTTTCGGGTACTTATAAAATTTCTAATAGAGTTTGTCAAATAATATCGATACTTTTTGAATGTTGTAAGCCATGTTTAAGTATTGATTTTGGTGACTGCTGGGTAAACTTTCCTCCTTATGATGAAGTTTGATGTCATTTTTATTCAATTATTGGGGCTGTCTTTTGTCTTTCATTGATTATCTTATACTTTATAGTTTGTTCTACTATATTTTCAGCAATTATTTTTCCTATTTGTTTCCTTCTTCCTCCTTCCTCTTATTTTCTTCTTAATTTTTTTCCATTTCCTCCTATACTTTTTACCCTTTTTTCTTCCTACTTTTTTCTATGTCTTTTTCCTCTTTTATATTGAAATAAAACTTAACCATTATAGTTATGAGCGATATATGGGCATAAGAAACAAACTCCATATTTAACATTATTAGAATATTTTTACTGTATTATCGTTAATAGAGCTTTTTTTTGTTTTTCATCTAAATTCGTATGCTTTTTAGGTCCTTCGTTGTATGATGTTTTCCAGCATTCTTTCCGGTAGTAGATATAGATAAAAAAATATGAGCAATTATAAATTACAAAAAAAAATTATAATATAAATTATTATAAGTTATAAGAAGTAATAAAAATTTTTAATTCTTCAATAAGTAAAAATAGATATTTGATAATTGAATTTAAATAAGTAAACAAAAAACTCTAAAATAAAATAGAAGTAAAAATAAAAGTAAAATATTATAATATTCATTACATTTTACATCGGGATAGAATCCCACGGTGTTTAATTTGAAAATGTCATTCGCTATATAAAGACCAATAAAGCAAACCATGAACTCTTTTTGCTGAAGCTTGGAAGTTATATTAAATCAATTCAGATAAGCATTCTCTATTATGATTTCTATTTCTACAATCTGAAAGATATTTTAGTTATCAGCTATGGTTCAACTTTTAACTCACAATGATGCTGTTAAAATTCTAAATGAAATCCCAACACATGTGGTTGATTCATTTAATCGAAAAATGTACTGGATAAGTATAATAATGGTGATAACTGGTACAGTTTTGCTCGAAGGACTTTATTTTTACCAAACTCAGTGTATAACACTTACGTGGATACCATACATTGGAGATTATATTGGAGATTATTTATCAACAACAACATGTACTTTGTTTGCGTTGACTTCTATGACTTTCACTTCAATAGTAATGAATTGTATTAATATAGAATATCCATTCCAAAAATCAGAGCAACCAAATGAAATGCATAGCAAGTTATACGATAATCATGAATATAATCATTATTCTAATTTAACTGCTTGGCGCAATAATTTTAAAAATGCAGGTTTAGAAACTTTGTTATTTTCTGATGAAAATGCAACTTATTATAAAGATGATGGTTGCGTATACGGTATAAATGCAACAAGTCAGCTTATAAGTTCTAATGGAGAATTTATTATTATACAACATGGCATGGATGCATCTAGATTTTTTATGATTAATCAAATCAAAGAAAATGAAAACTTAAATGATATCATACTGAATAATGATGATGATGGTTATTACTATTATGAATGGTGTCATGAAACTTCAGGTGATATGGCTGGAAATTCATTTCCACAACTAAGAAACAATTTGCTGAATTCAAAAAGTGAATTGACGTTTAAAAGTGAATGGAATGAAATTGCTATATGTGAGAAGATCTAGTAGACGAAACTTTCTCTTTTTCAATCCAGTTAATACTCATTATACCATTTCATTGGACATATCTCGCAAACAATCACTTGTAAACGTTGCGCTCTCATCCTGTGAGGAGCTTTCTTATTAAACTTTACTATACTACTTCTTTCCACTTTATTTAAATATTTATAATCTTTTTATGTTGCAGAATAGTTAATAATAACAATAATAATTATATAAAAGAATTATACAAATTTTTGTGTCGATTTTGGCGGCCTAACTATTGTTGTACTTTTCAAGTTATTATTTATCTCATTTTGTTTTTATTCTTCTTTCTTTTTAGTATATTTCCTTTAATTAGAAATAAACTTAATTACTATAGTTACGAGCCACGTATGAGTATAACAAATAAAATCCATACTTAATATTATTAGAGTATTTTTACTTTATTATCTTTATCTATTTACATAAATCATTATTAAAAATTCATATTTATACATTGTACTTGTTATTTATAATTATATTTATATTTATACTATTATTTATATTGTCGCTCTTGTTCTTGCTGTTTTTTTGTTCTTGTAATTCTTTTTGTCATTATTATCATCATCATCATCATCATTGTTTATAAACTATTCATTCCATTTAAATTACCTGCACTTCCACCATTATTATTGGTATTTTTATTCAAACTATTTAAATTGTTCATATTCAAATTATTTAAGTTTAAAGTATTCAGGTTATTCATGTTTAAATTATTCATGTTTAAATTAGTCATACCTGAATTTAAATTATTTAAATTATTAGTATTAGTGTTATTAGTATTATTGTTATTATTATTATTATTATTATTATTATTATTATTCATACTAGTGTTCATATTTAAATTATTCATAGTCATTCCACTCATTCCATTAAAACAATTATAGTTCAAATTATTATTCATCATATTGTTATTATAGTTCATGCCACCATTGATGCCATTCATACCATTGATGCCATTCATACCACCAATTCCATTCATGCCATTCATGTTGTAAGTCATACCATTAAGATTCAAACCACCATTATTAATGGACAGTTCTTCAAGTTGTTGATGTAATAAAAGATCATAATCAACACTACCTTGTGATTGTGGTAATGACTGTTGTTGTTGGTGCTGTTGCTGTTGCTGTTGTTGTTGTTGGAACATTGGTGGTGTTTGTTCACCACTGATACTACCATTAATTGTATTTGCAGAATTACTTCTTGATCTTGAAATCCAATTTGGTAAATTGGATAATGCATTACCACTATTACTTATTGTTCTGTTATGATTGTTATTAATAAAACCTCTTATACCACATTCTTCAGATAACCTACGTAATGAATTATTAGAAATTGAAGAACCAACTTGTGAAATTATATCAGTTAGAACCAATTTTATTTTATGAATCATGTTCTTTTTCAAATTCAAGTCTAAAGTTGGAATTGATAAAATTTTATGAATGAAATTTGCACCTTGTGATGAAGTAACTGAAGTTGTTGAATCTAATAAAATTGATTTTAAAACTTTTTCATCATTTGTTAATTGATTTTTCTCCTCAATAAGGTTAGTTTCATTATTAAATAAATCATCACCAAAGATTTTTTTCAAAATTAAATCTCTTGATAATAAATCATTTCTATAATTAAGTAATTTCAAAATACTCAAAGTACCTAATTTTAAAGTACATAATTTGATAAATTTAACATCCTTTAATTCCTTTTCATTATCTTTATCATTACTATTTTCAGTATCAGTATCATTGTCATTATCGTTATCAGTATCATTCTCGATATCCTTATCACTATCTTCTTCCTTTTTATTTTTTTTTTCATTTTCACTTTCATTATCATTTTCATTTTCATCTTCATCTTCATCTTCATCTTCATCTTCATCTTCATTAAATTCGTTTTCATTGGTTAAAATATAAGATAAAATATAATGCTTATTATCAAATAATTGACAAGTATCTAAAAACCAAGCAATTAATAAAGAACCATTTACATCAGACATTAATTCCCAACACCAATTTAAGATTGCAATTATAATTAAAACAATTAAAGGTTTTGAATCATCATTCAAATCAATTGATTCAAGACAAGTTCTTGCAGCTCTTGAACCAAATCTATTAAAGGAAATATTTAAAAATGAAGATAATAAACTTTCAAAGATAAAATTATAATAAGGATAATTAAATTTTAAAATTCCATGAATAACATAATTTGCATAAGTATCATTAAATAGTTGAGTTGTAAAAGGTTTTAAAGATTCATTAACTAATTTCATTTCATTTTCATAAGTTATTAAATTAATTAATTTTTGTGCAACCCAAGTACCATTTTTATGAGTTGACATTTGTGATAAATAAGGTGTTAGCTGTAGAATGATATTATGTTTAACAATTGGAGATGAAGATTCTAAGAATTTTTGAACTATTGTATTACCTAAATAATCAGAGGCTAATTCAGGTAATTCTAAATCCATTGATAAAGATAATTCATCGATTTGTAAAGTTGATAATAAATTTGAATCCAATTGTTTCCTAATTTCCCTTAATGAAGGATTATCGAATTTTTTATTAATTAAATTAGGTGGTAATGGGCCTAAATTATTAGATTTTATGCTGTTGTAATCTAAAGAGTTTGATAATAAATTATTTAAACTTTTTAAATTTATAGTTAAATCTTTGTTATTTAATAAAAGGTAAGATTTAATTTTATTGAAAGAAATCAATCTTTCATTTAAAGTTGTTATCTTGAATGGTGGTAATGAATCATCGATTGAAGCGTTATTAGAAATCGATTTTGAAGGATTTCTTGAATAGTTGATGTTGTTAGTGGTATTACTATTGTTATTGTTGTTGTTGTTGTTGTTGTTGTTGTTGTTGTTGTTGTTGTTGTTGTTGTTGTTGTTGTTGTTGTTGTTGTTGTTGTTGTTGTTATTGTTATTATTAATATTATTATTAGTATGGAAATCCAAAATTTTAGCAAATAAAATGGTACATTTTAAACCCGGATAAAGTTCATAATTATTTAAAGTTGATTTGCAATTAATTGAAGATTCTAAATCTAAAAATTCAACAACTATAACCAAACCATTAGTATTATTTGTAACTATTGATTTTATAGATAAAATTGGACCAAAAGGTTTTAAAATTTTATAAAAATTATTTGAATTTGTAATTTTCGGATCATTTGGTATATTTATAAATAACAAAGTATTAGATTGACCTAGTAAGGGATTTGAATGAGAGGAAGTAATTGAAATTAAGTTTTCAGGTATATTATCTTGTAAAATTGGATTAATAAAAGGTTGTTGTTGAGATGGTTGAGAGGAAGGAGAAACTACAGAAAATGAAGAAGCTCTAACCATTTGAGGTAATGAGGATTGTTGAGATTGGTGTTGAGATTGGTATTGATTTTGCAGAGCCAATTGTAAAGAATTGAAACCTACATTGTTAAGAGGATTGTTTGAAGACGAAGTTGCCGCTGCAAAAGTTTGAGATCTTGGACGATTTGATGAGGAAAGTGGTTGTAAATAGTTTTCATCAATCGTTGGAAATGGGGATAGGGAAGGAGATTGATCAAAGGAATCAGGTGGTAATAAATTTGAATTTGAATAAGATCTTAAACGATGTTGTTGAGAAGACGGTTGAATTTGAATATGTTGGAAAGATGATTGGATGTTGTTGTTGGTGGTGGTGTTGTTGTTATTGTTGATGCTAGAAATGTTATTGAAGTTGTTTAGGTTATTGAAGTTGTTTAGGTTGTTTAGGTTGTTTAAGTTGTTTAAGTTGTTTAGATTGTTTAGATTGTTTAGATTGTTTAGATTGTTTAGATTGTTTAGATTGTTTAGATTGTTGATAGTTTGGAACTGATCATCCCATGGCGTAATGGATTGAAGTTGTTGTGATTGAACATGAGCCAGAGAAGAGGGCAAAGTTCCGGATCTGTGTCTAGTTCTGATTCCGAGAGAGGCTGCGGACAGAGGAGTTGAGGTGGGGGCGGTTGAGGAGGAGGCGGGGGATGTAGAGAGGGTGATGGCCGGGGAGTCCGGAAAGAGGCTGGCGTTCATGGTGAAGTGTTGATGAAGAAAGAAGCCAAGAAGAAGCAGAAAGGAGAAAAGAAGCAAGTAGATACTGTATTTTAACAGGTGTGCAGAACAAAGAAATCGAAATGGCTTTCCATCAAATGAAAAAGATCCAAATTCCAAATTCCAAATTATGGGGGGCTTGGGTGCTGCCTGGGGATCGAACGCGCGACGCAGGCGGCCGGGCGACGGGAACTCAACTTTCTCTTATTTCCGCCGGCGCGCGTGCCGTCGCCGGTTCGAGTCCAGCCCTGGTCCCGCGCGGCACCGGCACGCGCGCCGCCTCTCGGGCCGGTGCACGGGTGGCCGGTGGCCGGTGGCAGGTGGCAGGTGCACGGGTGGCGGATTTCTTCCCCTCTGCAACAAGCGGTGTGAAATGACATGAAACAGAGGAGAAAAGAATTATTACACCATCCAGCGTGATACACTGACAACAACTACGTCAACACCACTAC
This sequence comes from Pichia sp. NRRL Y-12830, assembly GCA_030564565.1. Lineage (NCBI taxonomy): Eukaryota > Fungi > Ascomycota > Pichiomycetes > Pichiales > Pichiaceae > Pichia > Pichia sp. NRRL Y-12830. The sequence continues at coordinate 127,295 of JAJLVO010000029.1, forward strand.
CACTAATGTCTCATCCTTCAGCCACCTACACCCGTCATTCTGGTGCTCCTGTTCCAAAGGCAGGTCCTTTTTATAGATATTCCGCAACCGTTCTTGGAGCAACCATGTGGTTTTGGATCTTTTATAGAGCAAAGCATGATTGGAAACACTGGGTTGGTATAGAACATCCATGGGATCATCAACATTAAACAAAATGCGACCTGGTCATCTTATCACTATAAATCTACGTCGATAGCTTGTTTGTTTATTTATGGTCATCCTCGTTCTCATTCTCATTCTCATTCTCATTCTTCTTCTTCTTCTTCTTCTTCTTCTTCACTTATTTATTTATTTATATAGTTATATATTCTTTCAATACATTTCTCCTTTACAGTACACAAAACAGAATAGAAAAAGGAAAAAAATCAAATTTGCAATATATCCTTATCATTTGAAAAATTTACGAATCTTATTCATAATCCCATTACCTTTAAGTTTATTATCATTATCATTATCGTTAGCATTCCCATTCCCGTTCCCGTTCCCGTTCCCGTTCCCATTACCATTAACCTTATAACCATTATTATTCATCGATCTACCTGATATACCTGATCTACCTGATCTACCTGATCTATTCGAATGTAACGGAGATAACTGTTCAGTCAGTTCAACATCAATTGGAATCTTGGTCTTTGTTTTTGATCTCGTCTTATAAATATTACCTGCTCCTCCACGTCCTGTACTAAATACTGGACTTAATTCAATTTCCTGATTTTCACTATTTACCTTTGCACTTGGTTTTTTATCAAATTTACCGATATTTCCCATACCTCCTCTACCAACACTTGCTAGTATTTTGCCATTTTTATCATGATGATAAGTACCATCATCTCTTTCTCTTTCTCTTTCTCTTTCTCTTTCTCTGTCTCTGTCTCTTTCTCTTTCTCTTTCTTTATTTGCTTGATGGCTACCAGCATTATTATTAGTAGCAGTACTATTGCTAATGTGATGATACTTATTAAACTCCTCTTGTGTCATGATGATTTCATTTGCTGCACTCTCCGGGTCCAGCACCATGTCTCCATGACTGCTGCTATGGTGGGACGTGGATATCATGTTTCCCGCTCCTCCTCTTCCGGTAGAAATGGCTGCCGACATAGTGGTTGGTTCGGGTGCTTTCCAGGAGCAAAAGAAACAGAACCAGGCCAGAACCAGAAACAGCCCCCAATCCCCAAGAAAAGGTCCCTTTCAAAAGTGTCAGGCAGAAAATAAAATAATTAATAATTAATAATTAATAATTAATAATTAATATTTAATATTTGTTTTTCTTCCCGGCATTTAGAGCCATTTGCTGTTTGTTCTCTACTTTCTTTTTTCATTTTTCATTTTTCACTTTTCATTCAGTACCATGATTTCCTGAACTCTGTTTATTTCATTCAACAATGGCCGTTTCTTTGGATTCGGATGATTTCTTCTCCGATGGTTCCTTTGATGATCACATCAATAAAATCCTAGATACTGAACCACCAACACCTAAACCTTCCATTGTAGAATACAAAGAAATCCCAGATCCAATTCTTCAATATAAACCACCAAGTACAATTAACAATCACTTGAATTATGATAATCTAAATACAATCATTTATCCAACCAATTTCCCCATAAGAGATTATCAATTGGAAATTGTTCAAAAAGCTTTATTCAAAAATGTTCTATGTGCTATACCTACAGGTTTAGGTAAAACTTTTATTGCATCAACTGTAATGTTAAATTTTTTTAATTGGACTAAAGATGAAATGAAAATTATCTTTATGGCCCCAACTAAACCTTTAGTTGCACAACAAATCAAAGCATTCATTGAAATAACAGGTATTTCAATGAATTATATCGATATTTTATTGGATAAATTGAAAAGAAATAGAAGTTTAATTTGGAATTCAAAAAGAATCTTTTTTACAACTCCTCAAGTTGTTGAAAATGATTTAAAATCAGGTATTTTAAATCCTAATTTAATCTCTTGTATTATAATTGATGAAGCTCATCGTGCAACTGGTAATTATGCCTATACAAATGTAATTAAATATATGAATAAATTTAATGGTTCATTTAGAGTTATTGCATTAACTGCAACTCCAGGTTCAAATTTAGAAACCATTCAAAATGTTATAACTAATTTAAATATTTCTGAAATTGATTTAAGAACTGAAAATGATCCTCAGATTTCCAAATATATCAAATCTAAAACAATTGATAAATTAGATTGTGAACAAACTGATGAAATTTTAACAATAATTGATTTACTATCTGATGCAATTAAACCAGTTTTAGAAAAGGCAAATGATGCAGGTATTTACGATATTAAAGATCCAACTAAAATTAACCATTTTATGGCAATGGAAAAATCTCAAAAAATTATAAAAAATCCAACTATCCCAGAAGGTTTAAAATGGTCTTATTATTTTAATTTACAATTGTTAGGTATGGTTGGTCAATGTTTGCGTAGGTTAAATATCTATGGATTAAAGGTTTTTTATAATTATTTTTTAGAAAAATATAATGAATTTACAACTAAATTTAATAATAAAAAATCAACTAATAAACTGGCTGCTTCCTTTTATTATAATGAAAAAATCAAACATTTATTGAAATATGTTGAAAATTTATTTAATAATGATAATGAAGAGGCAATTAATAATATTAATCATATTGAAGGTTTATTTTCCCATACGAAATTGAAATATTTAGTAGATGAATTGATTTTCTTCTTTAGATCAAATCCAAACTCTTCTTCTTCTTGTATCATTTTCACGGAATATAGAGAATCAGCATTAGAAATTACAAGAGTTTTAGAAAATGCTAATAAATCCATTGGTAAAGATATGCTTAGACCTCATATTTTCATTGGTCAATCGAAGGAACGTGATAAATTTGATGAAGATATATATCTGGATAAAATCAAACCAAAGCGAAAAAAAGCAAAAGAGAAAGAGAAAGAAAAAGAGTCAGAAAAGGACAAGAATAAAGAACTGAAAACCACTTCAAGACCAAGTGATAGACTAGGAAGTTCTGAAAATGCACAATCTAAAGGTATGAATCAAAAAACACAAAAAGAATTAATTGAAAATTTTAAAAATGGTAATTATAATATTTTAATTGCAACTTCAATTGGTGAAGAAGGTTTGGATATCGGAGAAGTTGATTTAATCGTATGTTTTGATTCAACCCAATCACCTATTAAAAACATTCAAAGAATGGGACGTACAGGTAGAAAAAGAGATGGTAAGGTGTTATTACTATTCAGTTCTAATGAAAGATCAAAATTCGATTCGGCAATGGATAAATATGAATGGATTCAAAATCAGATTAAAGATTCTGCAAATTTGGAATTTTTCGATAATTCAAATAATAGAATTGTTCCAAGTAATATAAATCCACTTTTAGAAAAAAAATTCATCGATATTCCAAATGAAAATAAAAGTTTATTGGTTGATTCTGACGTTTTTGATACTGATGAATTTCTTAAACTTGCAACTCAATCAATTCAAAAAAATTTAAAAAAGAAATCATCATCATCATCAGCATCAACAAAAAAATCCAATTCCAAGTCTACTAAATCTAAAACTATCGATGATCCAAAACAAATGAAACTGGAAAAAAGATTTTTCATGCCTCAAAATATGCATACTGGTTTTAAACCCGTTTCTGAAATGGTTGAAAAAATTCCTGTTAATGAGCCAACAGATGCCACATCAGCAAACCGGACAAAAGAATCTAATTCGAATACATCGAATCAAATTAATCAAAGTATAGACTTAACAAATGATAGTGACTTTAGTGATGTTAGCTTGGGTTCTGATGATGATAATGATGACGATAATGATGAACAAATTTTTATCTTAAATAAGAATCTTTTACAAAATATCAATGATAAGGATGATGGTAAGAATAAAAATGATAAACTAATCATTAATAAGATTGATGATGATACAAAATTTAAAAGTAAACATGATACAAATAATAAACCAAAAGTTTCTGTTGTCAATACTACTAGAACTAATCCTTCAAAAACAAACATTAGTGGTAATGCTTGTAATACCCATAATACCTCAAGTTCAAAAGCGACCATTAATTTTGATGATTTCTCAGATGATGATTTCTCAGATATTTCATTCGGAGAACTTGAAAGAAATGCATATAAACCTCCACCCCCTCATCAACAGTCTGAAACTACACTTAAACGTAAACGTTCAATTGCAGATTTATCATCTGATGTATTTTCTGATGATTTGGATGATGAATTACTCAATCTTAATAATTCACAAATGCAAAGGCCTGCAAAAAGATAATTCAGATTTACAAACTTTCTGATAGACTTAAATTTTTTTATACAAATGATTCTATAAAATTAAACATCACTTGGATAAAATGAAGACGATGACTGTGCTTTGTCAAAAATTTCAAATGGGTTCGAATCTGGTTTAAATATGGGTTTAATTGAAGGTTTATTAGGTTGGATAATTTTAGTATTTGAAGTTTCAATATAAATACTGCCAATAGTTGAATTGAAACTTAAAATATCATCATCATTATAACTGGGTAGTTCATCGATGTTTGAAATATAGTTTCTATATGGATTGATAGGAACGGGTTCCGGATTTGGATAATTTGGATTTATGAAATGTGGGTTAAATGGTGAAAAGGAATCAATTAAATACTTAGCATTATATTTCTCAATTTCACTAGAATATTCTTTCTCTTCTTCTTCTTCTTCTTCTTCTTCTTCTTCTTCTTCTTCTTCAAGTCCAACAATTCCATTATCTTGTTCATTGATAATCGTATCTATATCACTTGACACATTTTCATTACCATCACCTTTTAAACTATTCTCCAACATTGAAATATTTGCATCATTTGAAGATTTTGAATTATCTATATCTGGTGCTGCTTCATAATCAACAATAAATGATTTTCTAATAAATGCGTTAATTTTAGTATCTTTATTTCTAAATCTGCCTGTATTAATGAATTTCTTCAATTTACCAAAATATTCAAGTTCGGTTAAACAAGTATTTGCGTATTTTTTATTAAAAACAGCAAACCTGTTAAACATTAAATGATCATAAATTTTACCAGTTAATGAATTATTTGTATAGACAGAACTGTTATCATTATCTACAAGTAATTCACTTTCTTTAAAACTATGTCTTCCCAGCAATGGTGGAATGTAGTGAAATTTAATCTGTTTTGTAATATTTTCATGTTGTACATTTTTAATTGTTAAATTATTAAGTTCATCAACGTTATTCATGGATTTATTATAATGTTCAAGAAGTATTTTACAATCATCGTGAAATTTTGACCATTCTTCGGATGAATTTCTTAATCGTGCAGAATATGTTAAAACCCACTTATTTTCTTGAACTAGTTTACTATATTGATCAAAATAATATTTAAATTTTGAATCAGTTAATGGTGGTTTCCAATAAATCATAAGAGATTCATTGTGTGGACCAATTTTATATGTGTTTCTAACATCAACAGTTGTTCCATAACATGAATAAATAAACTTATAAAATGAAAAAGGATGTATTAATTTACTTTTCAAAGCTCTGTGGTTCCAAGCATGTGAATTAAAAAAATTGTTATCAAATATTATTTTTTTCTTTCTATTTTCAACTAAAATGTCAAAATATGCCATCGTGAAAAATGGATATGGCTGGTTGATTTCACCGATAAAACTAACAGCATTTGCAGGACTATTATCAACAAAATATCTTGTTTTAATTAATTTTTCAATATCCCCATAAAAATTTTTAATTGTTTGATCACTAAATTCAATAATATTAACATCAAAGTTGAGTAAACTCATTAAATCTTTTTTAGTTGCATCTTCAATTATAGGTATTATAAAACCGTCATGGTGAAATCCACTTATTGGGAAATGATAATCATTTAAAAATATAGAGTCTGATGATACAATTGATATTACATTGGTTTGGGTATTTTCAACTTTCTTTTTTAAGCGCCATGACATTGTGCTTGTTTTTCTTTTACTTCTTTTAATTGATAATGAATTTTTAATACCATCAAATGCGGAGCCGTTCACTGAATCTTTAGGTTCATACAATTCGGCCAAATTAAAACATTCATTAATTAAGCTTTTTGTTTTTTTATGCTTGTATTTATTTGACCTAGATTTTTGATCATTCTTATCTTGACATAACAAAAATAGTTTTGATTTATACCTTTTGCATTGGCCTGTTAAAATAATCTGTAAAAACTCATTATAATTGGTAATCTCATCCATTAAATGTAAATAAAAATCATCAGAATATAAGTATTCAGAAGTTTCAAAGGGTGTCAACTTAAATCGAACAAATTTATCATCAAAGTTACTAAGTTCATTTTCAATTTCTGGAATTTCAATAGAGGGAACAATTGCTGAGGAATCTCCATATGTTGTAAAAATTTCCAATTTTTTAATTGGCTTATTGTTAGAACCAAGTAACTTAATAACACCATTATAATTAATCATGGAAAATCTCCACAAAAATTTTGGGTTTTTAATATATAATAAAACCTCCTCATCGTTAGGGTTAAAATTATCCGGATTCACGATATCAAGCACCCCCAACTTGGCAAAAGATTTTTTACTTGGATGTGTAAAGCAATATCTTATTAAAGCCCACTTATAAATCAAATATGCTTGTCTCCTTAAAATTGTTTTGGCAGATTCAGTTAAATCATTAAATGAAAATCCAAAGTATCCCGTTTTTTGTGCATGTCTAAACTGAATTGTTCCAAATAAGTTTAATGATGACGGATACAAATTTGGTGGTTCTGATATAACTGTAAACAACTCACTATCAATTGAAAAAAGCATTGGAATTCTGTTTTCCTTTTCCTGTGGTATCAGTAGTAAAAGTAAGAAATAACAGTTTATAAATGGGAGCAACCCATTTGAGCTTCCGCATTTGGAAACAATTACCCAATGCGGCGGTTTTCATTTTTCATGTTGTTTTTGTAAGAATTTGCGACATGAAAATTTGCAACATGGAAATTTTAAATTTGTTACTCTAACAAGGCTTTTCTCCTTTTTATTTATGTTGGTCAAAAGTGTTCTTGAAAAGTAAATAGTTAATTGTTGAAATCATGTCAGTAATGTTTGGCTCTTTGTTTGGTGGTGCAAGGGATGCTCCTGTACAATTGCAAGATGAGACAATTAATACAACTGGAAATACAACAAGAAATGTTGGTTATTTCAGCAATATAACCAATCCATTTGCAAATATATCTTTCAACAACCCATTATCATTAGATGATGATCCAATACAAGAAAGTGATGCCAATTCATTTTTAAAGTTGTCATATTTTGAAAGAATCTCCTTATTTGTGGTATGTATGGTAGGAAGTTACTGTTGTTATGCAATCTGTTTCTTTTTCTTCCCCTTTATGATAATGCATCCACATAAATTTGCAATGTTATGGTCAGTTGGATCATTATTATTTCTTTCGGCGTTTGCATTTCTTAATGGAGCATACAAATTTGTACAACATTTAATATCTGTTGAGAGATTACCATTTACAATTGTTTATATTGGGTCGATTATAGTAACCTTGTTGTTTTCACTTGTTTGGAAACACACATTGGTGGTGATAATATGCTGTATTATCCAAGTGATATCATCAGTTGCATACACTGTATCATATTTCCCACTTGGTCGTCGTGGATTGGCCTTAGGAAGTGGACTGGCAAGATCGCAAGTGGAGGGATGGTTACGCGTGTGACCTGTGTTACCTGTGTTGATTGGCACCTGCTATAATATACCTATAAGATACTTATAATATACCTATATTAACAATAGTAGCTGGATATAGATTAAACACCTCCGTACACCGCAGAAAAGTTTCATTTATTGTTTTTTATTTTCTCATTTTTTTGTTTTTTCATTGAATTTTATTGCATTTTCGTTTTCATTCCATTTTCGATAGAAAGTTAATATTGTATAGTAATCTGTTATCCCTTGATCATATCTTGGCTTCTGTTCCCGCTGCAATAATCTCATCTCAAAGTACACATCATGCCAGAAAGAGGACCCGACCAATGGTTTGAAGAAATTAAGAATTGTAAAGCTTTACCAGAAAATGATATGAAACATTTATGTGAAAAGGTTAAAGATTTACTAATGGAAGAATCGAATATTCAACCAGTTAAATCTCCTGTAACCGTTTGTGGTGATATTCATGGTCAGTTTCATGATTTATTAGAATTATTTAAAATTTCTGGTGGTTTTCCATCTGGTTCCACTTTAAGTACGAACTATATATTCCTTGGTGATTATGTTGATAGAGGTTATTTTAGCTTAGAAACTTTCACAATGTTAATGATTTTAAAAGTTAAATTTCCTCAACATATAACTTTAGTAAGAGGTAATCATGAGTCACGACAAATTACTCAAGTTTATGGTTTTTATGAAGAATGTCTCAATAAATATGGTTCAACAATGGTTTGGAAATATTGTTGTCAAGTTTTTGATTTTTTAACTCTATCTGCAATAATAGATGGTAAAATATTATGTATACATGGTGGTTTATCTCCAGAAATTAGAATGTTAGATCAAATACGTGTTTTATCCAGAGCTCAAGAAGTCCCTCACGAAGGTGGGTTTTGTGACTTGGTTTGGTCAGATCCTGATAATGTTGATACTTGGGCCATATCTCCAAGAGGTGCAGGTTGGTTATTTGGTGCAAAAGTTGCTAGAGAATTTAATCATATAAATAATTTAACTTTAATTGCAAGAGCACACCAATTAGTTATGGAAGGTTTTAGATACCATTTTCCGGATAAAGATGTTGTCACTGTGTGGTCTGCTCCGAATTACTGCTATAGATGTGGTAATGTTGCAAGTGTAATGAAAGTTGATGATAGCTTAAATGTTAATTTCCAAATATTCAGTGCTGTTCCCGATGATACTGTCAAAATGAATCCTACAAAAAATCAAAAAAATAATAATGAATATTTCTTATAAATACTATTGCTAATAATAATAAACTCTAATGATTATGATTATAATTTCCAAACATTTAATGAAAAAAATACAGAATGGTGAGCTATTGTAAATTAGGGGAGTCAAAAGAGTCGAAAAGAATGTTTTTCTTATGTGCATTTTCGGTTTTAATTTTAATGTATTGTAATAAAAACATAGTTCTTACTTTTTATTTATTTACTTACTTTTGTTTTTTTCAATTTCCATATCTTCACTTAATTTTGTCAATTTTAAATAATAATTGATGATATTTTAATTCCCATACTATGATATCAGTTTTGTTTTTGTTTATGTTTTATGTTTTATGTTTTTTTTTCATTTTTTTTCTTTTCTTCGTTAATGTCTTGGTCAAAAAAGATCTATTATTTTATTCAATTGCAGTTTAAAATTAAAATAACTATTATTCAATTCACTACAATTTGTTCAAATACTAAAAATAATTATAAAATGACTTTATAATTTCTCACTGCATCTTTTGTTCTATTGAAGATGCATATTTCGTTTCCCCTTCTACTTTTAGCATACTTCCATTAATAATTTAAATAACTATATTTATACGTTTCTGTAGTTGTATAACTTGAAAAAATGTTGATACGTTGGTTCCTTTTGTTTAAATTATTTTAGATTTTATCTTTCGCAACTAATTTCCGGAGTTTTAAATTTACTTAAATTAGTTGGCGGTGCAAGTGGGGTATCTTCCTTTCCTTCAATTACCAACTGACTTTGCTTACTTTATTGTATAATTTTTGTTAATGGTGGTGAAGGATAAAGATACGGATACGGATTGCTCGATCAATACCTCAACGGACTTGAAGCAACCAAAACGAAAAACAGAGAAGAATTCAAATATTAGAACCAAAACAAACATAGATATTACAAAGGCAGAAGAGGTACAGACTAGTAATGTTGTGCATGATATAAATAAACGTAAAATACCTCCATTAAATTTGCCAGTTTCTAATAGAATTCAAACTGCATTTATTTTACTTCATAGTACTTCAATCATATGGTTTTGTACATTATACTTTTTATTATGGTGCTTACCTTGGATGTGGATATTAATGATTTATTATACTATATTTTTTTATCTGTTGGATCATAGTCCAGTAAATGGTGGTGTTTGGTACAAAAGATCTGAAAAAATTAGAGACTGGAAATATTGGAAATATTTAACTGATTATTTCCCAATTAAATTTCACAAAATGGTGGATTTAAACCCAACTTTTGATACTAATAGTGATAATGATGAAAAAATTGGCCCTAATTATATTTTCGGATATCATCCTCATGGAATTATTGCCACTGGGGTTTCAAGTGGTTTTACAAATAATTCAACAAACTGGAATGAGTTGTTTCCTGGTATAAAATGTTTTGTTACAACATTAGTTAGTCAGTTTCAAATACCATTTTACAGAGATTATTTAATGTCACTGGGCGTAACCACTGTTGTTAAAAAAAATTTGAAAATTTTATTAAGTAAAGGTGCAAGTATTGTCATTGTTGTTGGAGGTGCAAGAGAATCTTTAATGGCGAAACCTGCTTTAAACTCGCTTGTTTTAAATAAAAGAAAAGGTTTTATAAAATTAGCTTTAGAAAGCTTGGATACAAATGGTATTTGTGTTGTTCCTGTATATGGATTTGGTGAAAATGATATTTATGATGTCTTTTACACTGATGATATGAAAAATGATAATGATAATGATGATAGTACTACACAGATTGAAGGTGAATTTGAGTTACAGAATAGCAATCATAATTCAAATATAATTCTCAGAAACATGATTTCTAAATTGAAGAAAATTGTTTATAAGTTTCAAATGTCATTAAAAAACAAATTTGGTTGGACAATACCAATTGTTCTGTCTAGGGGTATATTTAATTATGACTATGGTATTTTGCCTTATAGAAAACCAATAAATGTGGTATTTGGTAAACCAATCATTATTAAAAGGTTAAATAATCTAAAATTAGATGATCCAATATCTCAATATGAAATAGATTATTGGCATGAAAAATACATTGAAGGATTAAAAGAAGTTTGGGAATGGGGAAGTCCCAAGTTTTCAAATCCCAATGATGAATCATTGAGGATTGTGGAATAATTAATGACTAACTTAACATTTTACGTTTTTTTTTGAAGGCTCATGAATTCAAAATGAGTGTACTTAATCTAATACCTAACATTACATAATTTATTTTACTATTTTGAGATCTTCATCCCATTCGGTAGCAAATACTTTATTTTTCTCCCATAACTCCATCAATTTTTTTTTGTATAAGTTGTGATAATAATCAATTTCTTCATCAGTCACATCGCTGTTAACTGAAGAACCAAATTTTCTATAAATATAAACTGGTTCCCCAAAAACAACATCCAGTTTACGTTTATATGGTAGTAATCCAAAATCATAATTAAAAACTGATCTACTATTTACTAATGGCAATGTAAATCCTGTGTACTTTTTCAAAAGCAATTGAAATTTTAGTAATGATTTTAAAATTTTGGAATCATTATTATTATGATCCAACTCATTTTTTGATTCTTCTGTTGTATTATAAACATTATGAATATTATTTTCTCCATATATATAAACCGGAACAACTGCCATATTGCTCATTTTATCATTCCATTTACCCAACTTCATCATTTCATTTAATTCTTCTTCTGAACAATTTAACTCATTCTCACTTTTATTACAACTTTGCAGTGCAATTTTAATGAATCCTTTCCTTGTATTCAAAACAATTCTATTTAACCCGGGTTTTGCAAATAAAGATTCGTGTGCACCGCCTACAACAATTGCGACACTATGATTCCTTTTTAAAATTGATTTAATACCACTTTTAGTAACTAGGCCAACTCCTAATGACATTATATAATCTCGATAAAAAGGTAGCATAAATTGTGTTGCAATTGTTAATAAATGTGAGGGGATGCCAGGGAATAATGATTTAGAAGATTTAGAACTTTTTAAAATATGTGTATTTCCGTCAATTTGACTTGCTGATTCTTTATTTAAAATTTCACCATCTTTTATTACCGTATCAAAAACCTCAGATTCCCCATTCCAACAAAGTGAACCTGTGATACCAAATGAAATAACGCCATGAGGATGACAAACAAACATATAACGTGGGCCAACTGATTCTTCAATTGTGTGACTCCTTAATTTTTTTTTTATAAAGTGAAGTTTTTGTAAAATTAGTTTAACTACTACTGGTAATGCCTTGGTCCAATCCGGAAACGCAAAATCTTTTACTGATTTTTTGATTATTGATGGAGGCAATGGAACACTTCTGTGTGTAACGATAGGAAAATAATCAACAAATCCTTTGAAAATAAATTGATTCCTAAGCCATTCAGATGATCTATAAATTGATTGACCTGTTGACTGTGTATTATCTAATACATATGAATAAATTGTATATAAAATCAATAATGGCCAAACTGATTCAATGGTCCAAAGATAGAAGTATAAACATGGCAATAATACAATAGAGCTGCAATGGATTAACGCTGCAAAAGTTTCAGATCTTCTCTCTTTGGGTATTGATAATGGTGAGCACAATCTACCATTTCTTGTATAAGTAGGAAATTTCGATTTCAAAACCTCTTTTGTTACTTTTGTCATAATTAGCCTGTTACGACAAATTAATCAAAGAAGAATTAAGGATGAATCAAGAAAAAGCAAACGCCAATGATAAAAATTGAGTTTGCTTGGAGTTCAAAAAATAACAACATAAAAAATTTAAAATGCGCAAGCCCGGAATCGAACCAGGGGCTCAACGATGGCAACGTTGAATTTTACCACTAAACCACTTGCGCTTTTCATTGTTTTGTAAATAAGTTTTCTGTTGATAAATAATAGAAAACCAATAATTGAATCTTTGTAAGAAATAAACCAAGATACAATTTACTAGTTAAGTAGTTAGTACTAAGCGCTAATGGGCAACGTGGATTGTCTATGTTGAGATGAGAATCTTGAATATCTAGCCAGAGCTATGAGTTGACTCTGATGTTAACAATTTACCATAGAGCGACAGATATTCTAGATATTTCTAATTATCTCACTTATCGAAATATGTTTTCTAGATGTCGCTGCCTATATAAAGAGCACGATTTCCCTCTTGTAGTTTACTTATTTAGTTTTTTGTATAGCTACTTTAATTACCAGTTATCATATAATCTTAAGTACACTGTCAAAGTCAGTTACAGTACAACAGGTTATGAGCCCTGGCTTTGACACACTGATGGTGTTGGCAGCTGGTCTTCGTTGAAGGAACGAATATTTAGTTTGGCCCAGGAAAGGGTCTACAGTTTTATATCTCCGGGATCTGAAAACGGTCCTGATGATTGTGTTTATCCAGAATATGAATATTGTTCTGAAGAAACCTTCATACCAATGAAGAGTTTTATATCTCCGGGATCTGAGAACGGTCCTGATGATTGTGTTT
>JAJLVO010000030.1:0-138514 GCA_030564565.1 Pichia sp. NRRL Y-12830
CGACGGACGAGCAGGAGGCGCGGGTGCGGGCGCTGGAGATGCGGGTGGCGCAGGAGCTGGGGGAGAAGCGGGCGCTGATCGAGCAGCGGGCGCGCGAGCTGGCGGCGCTGGAGGAGCGTCTGGCACATTCACATGTGTGAGGGCGGGTGTGCATGTGAAGAGGGTCCTGGGTATATAAGGCGGCCGGTTTGCTGGTTGGAGGTCGTGTGATGAGGTTGGTTCTTGTGTACTTCTTTCTGTAACAATGTCTCTTCAACAGATAGCTTCCAGCCTCGTCGCCGACGTCGATTTCTCCGACAAGCGTTTCCAGAGTACGTATCCATACCCTTCTTCTCGGAGTACACCCCGCCAACTCCGCATTTCCAGCCATCAGGCGAAAACATGGGTACTAACATCTTCCATCACCACCTTCATCTTATAGCTTCTCTTTTCTTCATCGTTTTCAACCCCCTATATTGGAACTTTGGTGCTCGTCTTGAATACTATACAAAAGCCCTTTCCACCCTTTGCTTTGGTTCGAAAAAATTGGCAGTTTATCTCTTCTCATTATCTGTTTTCTCTCTTGGTTTATTCAGAGATGAAATCTACAGAGCTGCAATCGCAAATCAACCAACTTCTTCATATTTGGATAATTCCATCTGTAAAATCTTAGGTATCGTCTCCTTCTCTTATGGTTCCATCTTGGTGTTAGGTTCCATGTACATGTTAGGTGTCGTTGGTACTTATTTAGGTGATCATTTTGGTTTCTTGTTCACTGAAAGAATCGTTAGTTTCCCTTTCAACGTTTGTGATAATCCAATGTACGATGGTTCAACTTTATGTTTCTTGGGTACTGCTTTATTCTATGCTAAACCAGCTGGTTTATTTGCAACTGCTTTGGTGTACACCATGTATCAAATCGTTCTTTTAATCGAAGAACCTTTCACTGCCAAAATTTATTCAAACAGAGAAGAAAAGGTTAAATGATGATGCCTCTATATAAACTTATTTATTTATATACTTTCGTATTGATTACAGAAAAAAAATTCATCTTGTTTATATCATAGCTATTGAACATATTTGTACCAGTTTCTTCAAATATTCAACCAATTTATCTTCCTCTATAATAACATTGGTTATGTTAATATAGTTAAAGTTATAATTATGGATACTGTAATATTGTGTATCTTCAATACGCCTAATCATAATCTTCTTACCCAAATAACCAGCATCTTTATCTCCAGCTTCATCTCCATATTTATCTCCATTATTCATAATAATAACAATACTATGATCATCACCATCACCATCACCATCACCATCACCATCATCCCCTCGTTCTATGCTTTCATTGATATGTAGGAATTTGGAAACTCTGTCTTGTTTTAAACAATCTAATAACTTACTCATCATCACACCTTCATCATTCATTAACTTAATCTTAATTCGAGGTTTTAAAATCTTTTCAATTTTCGTGTCATTAACTAAACTTTCTATAATTTCAGTTAATACTTTGTAATCTTTAATATAATTAAAATCACAATTTTCATCATATTTTAAATCTTCAATATACTTTAAAATTTCAGTAATAATTTCATACTCTTCATCTTTCAATCCACTACTATCTCCATCATCACTACTAACTATATTGAATAAAATTTCTAAATTTGAGAAAAACATCGCACTATCCTTTATATCATCCTTAACAATCTTCAAAATGGACAATCTGAATTCTTTCATAATCATTGGGATTTCAAACATGCAAACATTCAAATAATTTATAATCTCAACTTTACTTTCATTCTTTGCAAATTTAAATTCTATAATTATACTTTTAATTATCTCATACCATTCTTTATCTTCAATTATTCCAACATATCCGAAAAATACATACATTAAATTAATCAAAACAATTTTAATATTAATCCTTCCTTTATTTGGTTTGAAATTGAAAGTATAAATTTCTTCAATTTGCGAAATTATCAATTTAAATAATTTAATAATCAATTCAATACCATCTTTATTATTAAACAATTCCACATTTAAAATTTGATTTTTCATATTTTCAATAATAAATAAATAATCTCTCATATTCGTACTCGTTTTCAAACCATGAATACATAATTCCAATATTAAACTCATATCCATATCTACATCCACATCCATATCTATATTAAAATATTCTGTTTTCATATTTTTAAAATACTCAGATATCTTTTGCTCAAATGTTAAATCAAAACAACTATTATGATTATCATTTTTTCGTAAATAATAACACCCCATATTATCATCGTATCTAATTGATGTTAATATATTCAAATGATAAACAAATATCCTCTCATTCTTCAAATTACTGGTAACTTTGAAAAACTCATTAACTATAAAACTCAATCTCCCCTTATCTTTAATCGATTTAAAAAATATTAAAATTATCGTCTTATCCATTATTTCGATATTCAAGTCCCTTGAATTCACAATCTCCTTAAAATAATCACTAATCACCTTTTCAAACATCTTATTATCCAATCGTATTATCATCTCAGTTAATGCATCCAATATATCATCATCTAATTCAAATGGTACATTGATTATACATAAATAACAAATAATATTCGTATAAAAATTCAGTGATGGCTCATCAATTTTTAATGAAATACATTGTAAAAATGAATCTTTTAAAATATTTAATACATTGAATGGTAAAATTGAATAATATTTTTCAATTATCGATTCACAATTATTCTTCCAATTCGATGTACCACAAACACATAACAAATTAGTAGAATAATAATTTAAAATAAATTCAATATTATAAGATGATAAAAGTTTATAATTCATTTCAAAATATTGAATTAATTTCTTTTCATAATATAAATTTATTTTCAAATTTTGTAATTTATTAAATAATTCATTTTGTACTGCTTGATAACTATATTGAATATCATTTTCACCTTCCCAATTTAAATTGTTTAATAATTCCCAAAATAAATTTTGTTCAATAAAATATTTATAATACCCCTTAATTGAATATGGCTTTTCTAAAATTTCATCAATAAATTTCAAAATTTCAATGGATTTATAGGTATCTCTACATTTAGAGACTTTTATAAAGGATTGAAATAAATAATATAAATTTGAATGAAAAAATTTTGTAACAGCATTATTTTTGTTTTCATTATTTCCAAGATATTTCAAAATATATCCAAAATATCTAATACATCCAAGAATTGATTTATCACCATTTCTATGTTCATAAACATCATCATATTTACAACTTATAACATCACATAATGTAATTAATACTTGTTCTCCATATTCATTTAATATTAAATTATCAAGAAATGTCTCACATTTAACAATTGAATCAATCTCTTCTAAACAATTGGCACACCCAAGTATTGAAAATATAGTATACAATTGATCTATAAATTTACCATTTGTTAATAAATAACTTTCAAAAAAATCAACAAATGATTTAATGGTTATCATATTCAATGTTTTAATATTGATTAAAACTATCTTGTCCAATAAATCTTCTAATTGTTCAATAGTAAATAAATTTGGATCTTTCCTGATACATTCAGAAATTAGTGATATCATTAAAACTTGTGTCTCTTCATCCATATTCAAAGATTCTTTAAATAATTGAATTAAAAATAGATCCAATTTTGTACCAGTTACATTATTAAATGTAGCTAATTCATCAAAATATTTAATCAAATTATGGAAACATGAAATAATCAATTTCATATCACAATCTCCATTACTGCCTAAATGAATATTCAAATAAATATCATTAAATAATTCATTCATTGAAATATCATAAGCTACATTAATCTTTAAAATAGTATTTAATAATTTAAAACATTCAGTTCTAACCGAGCCTTCCCTTTTAAGATCAACATTATTTTTAACTTCTTTCCATAATTTCATTCTTTTATTAAATGTAACATTAATCATCTCATCTTGTAATAATTGTATAGCCATAAGTTGTTCATTATCCGTCCCATTTATCAGTATCTTCTCCAATTCTTCATTATTCATTATAAATTTACCATCTTTATATGATACGATTTTCTCAACATCAATTTGCGATTTTGTTATACCTAATGCTTGTGAAAATGATCGTATTATTCTACTAACACTGGATCTTCGTTGTAAATCGCTGCTTTCTGATCCACTACCCATAGTTGGTTTCGATAAATCAAGGTTGGAAAACTAACAAATGATGATTTATAGGATAAAAATGGTGTATATTTTAGAACAATATCTGGATAAATAAATAATTTGATCCGAGCGAAAAAGTTGTGAAATTAGAAATTAGAAAATAGAAAATAGAAAATAGAAAATAGAAAATAGAAAAAAAAATATATAAAAAATAAAAAATCAGAAATCCTATTGATTAACCTCTTTTGACATGTAACAAATTCATGTTTAACTTTCTCGTGTTTCTTCACTTTTTGCTATTTATCAAAATCCCACGTACAAATTCATCATCAAACTTAAAAGTAACATCGGTCTTGGAAAATGGTTTAAGTTAATAGTATCTGCCATGTTTTATCATTGCCAGTTTGACGTTGTTCAAACCCACTTTACAATAACCATTCATCATGCCAACGCATCAGTTCATTGAAGCTGCCAGTGAAACAGTTTCAAGCTATCTCCCCCATTTTATAAATAATAGTCCAACACCGTATATTTTCGGATTAGGTGCTACTATTTTAGGTGTTATTTTCGGATCTTTGTATACAGATAATGAATCATTTATTGAATTTCAAAATCATCTTGATAAAGAATCATATTTTCAAGAAATGAAACAATTATTTTTAAAAAAAGATCAGTTTTTTGATTTAATCAAAATTTTGGTTTTGTTTATAATAGGTATGTTTATCATGCTTTCAATATTTACTATTGTTTTAGCTATTAAAGTATTTAATGTGAATAAATTGTTATCTAAATCTTTAATTGATATCGATGGAAGATTACAAAGTACTGAAAATGTCATTGAGTTAATTTTAAAAGATAATGAAGTTATTGATATTGGAAAATTAGGTTTTTTTAAAAAGGAATTAGAACAACAACGAATCGCATTTGAAGATTTGATTACTAATAAATCACTTGAATTAGATACAAAAATTTCAGATGCAAAATCAACATGTTTGAAAACTAAAAATATCGTTCATTCTGATATGATCAAATCTCAAAGTTATGTTGAAAAAATAAAAGAACTAAAGTCAGATTTAGTTAAGATTAATGATTCATTGACCAAAACTAAAACAAGTTCTCAAAATTTAGAAACTGAAATGGTCCAATTTACAAAAAATATTAATAAGAAAATGAATGAATCGGTTCAATCAGTTGATAGTAGTATTTTAAGTTTGAATAATAAGTTAAAAGATCAAGATGTTGATATTTTTAAATGTAATTCTTTATTAATTAATTCTCAAATTTTATTCGAAGCTTCAATTGCAAAATTTGAATTAATTGAATCAATTGATAAGAATGATAATCATAAAACAACTGTCTCACAAGAAAAAATTATTTCATGTTTGAAATCTGCATTAGAGATTAATGAGTATTTCAAGAATTCAAATGAAGTGGTTGAACATGATAACACTACTGAATCTTCTAAATTATTGTCCGAATTACCATTATCAACCGGCTTTGTTGAAAAGAATCCATACTCAAATTCAATTAATTCATTGTTATTTGAATTTATGAATCGTTTATCAAATATTGAAGAAAAATTACTGGATCATAGTTCACTCATTAATATTAATTCAAATAAAATCAAAAAACTGGATTTATCTACAAATGATAAAATTTCAGATTTGAAATTCTATAGTGATGAATGGATTATATCTTGGGTTTCTGTCATTTATGGGTTGTTTAATAGTAGTTTTTTACACTTAGAAAATCAATTGTTTGGTATTGATTGTTTAGAATATACAACAATCTTTGATGTTGGAACCTCAGAACTTGATAATAATTCTGATCTATTTTATGATATCATGGATAAATGTAAACAAAAGTGTCTGAAAATCATCAAAGAAGTGAATTTATTAATATTTGAATATTATTTAGTTCAAAAATCTTATTCAAATAATAAATCGTCATTACTGACCTTATGTAATGCAAAAATTGATGAAGAACTCACTGAATTATTTGAATCTTTCCAAATTTTAATTAATAATTCAAAAATTGAAAAATCTAAATTATTAAATATCAATAATACCTTATTCAAATTAAAACATGACTTAACATCAGATTTAAAGGATGATACTCAAAGATTCAATTCATTGGTTAAACAGAATTTAGATGATTTTTATATCATTCATGATACAATGAAATCCATATTTAAAGAATCATCAAACAAATGTATCAATGAAGATAGTGTAGATGATGATGATTCAGTTATTGAAATTAGTGAACATTCGAATTCACTTTTATCTTCATCACATGAAGATTCTTCATTCTCTGAAAATGATTCCTCTATTTTACCAGATAATTTAAGTGAGGCTTCACTAAGACCGTTTAAGCTTATACATTCTTCTAACAAAGCTAAACGTGCTACATCTAATTAATTAAATAATTTCTATAAGTGTTTAAAGAAGAAAAAGTGTAAATTAATCATATGCACATAAAAGAATAATGTTCGGATAACTTTCTAGTTTAGGAAATCGCCCTAACATGAAAATTTCCTTCGGACAAAATATTTCATGAACATTCTAATGTACCATCTGAAAACCCTTTATAATCACCAAAAGACATTTGCACCACTAGTAATGTCCAAGGCGATCATATTGTTAAAGAATGCTACCATTCCATATGATCCATATCAAGATACATTTGCTGAACATTCGTTAGAAACATTTTTTATTCCATTATTAACGCATACACCAATCAATCATCCAGAAATTGTCACATTTTTAACATCAGATATATTTTTAAATGAGTATAAGTCATTTATTATAACGTCTCAAAGATGTATAGAATCTTTGGATATGGTGTTATCTACAATTAATGATGATGAAATTCTTCATTTAATTTTGAATAAACCTGCATACACTGTTGGGCCTGCAACTTTTGATGTTTTAACAAGATTAGGATTTAATGATATCAGAGGTGGAATTAATGCTGGTAATGGTTCTATTTTGTCTGATTTAATTATGAAAGATGATTTGTACAGTGAGGGAAATAAGAAAATTTTATTTTTAACAGGTGAAATTCGTAAAGATATTATTCCAAGAAAATTAACATCTGCTGGTTTTGATCTTAAAGAATTGGTTGCTTATAGAACTGAAGTTATGGATGACGTAGTTGATCGCTATTCATCGATTTATGATCAGCTAAAGGGTAAAAGTAATGAAAAATGGATCGTCTTCTTTAGTCCACAAGGAACGGAATATATTACTGAACATATAAGTACTCAAAAACCGGACTTTAAAATTGCAAGTATAGGTCCAACAACCGAAGATTATTTACTAAATAAAGGTATAAAACCGGATTTCGTTGCTAAAAAGCCCAACGCAAATTCTTTGTTAGAAGGTATACAAGGTTTATAGAAAAGAAAAATGTAAATATACAGTAATTTAAAATGAATGAATTATTTTATTCAGTTCAGAGACAATCAAAACACTTTCTGATGTATTTTTATAATCAGTTTCAATTGCAAAATCTTTATTATTTTTATTCTTAACTTGGATTGTTGGAAGTTGTAACTTACCCGATTTCAAGGGAATGAAAGTTAAATTAAAAACAAAACGAATTTTCTTTTCCTTTAAAGCTTCCTTTAAGTTGACGTTAGCAACTAAATTTTTAACTCCTGATATAATCCATTTTTGTTCACTATCAACAAATTCTAAATGTAAATCAATAATTTCAGAGTCACTTAAATCAAGCTCATCATGATTATTGTCATTGTTTTCAAAACGAACTTTTTTCCCAGCTGGTATATCAAATTCTTCAATTTGATGCTTTGTAAGTTTTATTAGCTGAACATCTAATGTAACTTTTATATTAATTGGTTCACAAACCAAATATTGTAATTCCTTTTTAAAATCATAACTTACAACATTTATCATATTTATGGTCGGTAAGTTAACTGAAATTAATAATTCATTTTTGGTTTGTGTAAACAATTTATTCTTAAAATCGTCGTTCATTTCCATAGAATTCAAAGAATCGATAAATTTCTCAATATGGGTTTGATAATCTGATATATGTTTTTTATCAATGTACCTCATAAATTTGTTAACATTTTCTGTATTAAAATCAAGGGGAATAATTTTTTGGGTTAAGGCATAAAAATTATTTTTATACTTCAGTGATTTCCAAATTTTTGTTCCAATTACATGATACATGTAAAACTCACTTTTCTCAACTTTATTCAATTCTAAATAATTTTCAAATGCAATATCCATACAATGTAAAATTTCATTTTCAATAGTATTATACTCAATTTTCAATAAGACTTTGTCATTATCAAAATCACTTATTTTGTGGAAAAATGTAGAGCCTTGATCCATAAATGCAATTATATTTTTGGGAGATTTCCAAGTTTCAATTTTAGAATTTTCTGAGTTTAATTCAACATTTTGAATCCGAATGGGATTGTCCACAGAAATCGAATTTAAGGTAAATTGTGAAAATATCGAAAAAGTTGATTCTGTAGAATCAGAAGAACGGAAAACTTCGTTTGCAGCCACTGCAATAGGTAATAAACTTTCAAGTTGGGTAACGTATTTCCTTGAACATTTAATCAATGAACCATCGATCGGATTGATTGATGTAAAATTAAGAGTATATTTAACATTTAATAATGTATTTGAAACATCTGGTGGAAAAAAATAAGGAACTGTTAACAGGATATTATTACTAGACTCTATAATTCTATTCTCTTTTAATTTGAATAAAACCTGTTTTTCATTTTCTAGCATTTCATAATCTATCGGCTTAGATTTTCCATTTTCAACAATATCTATTGTATATTTTTTTTCCTTCGGCAATTTATCAGGATCACTTTTTATAAATATCAATTCAACATCTTTTATTTGATTTGAGCCTACACTAACTTCATACAATAACCTATCTGAATGTAAAACCCTAGTACGTGGAATTTTCATTATTGCCTTGGTATTATTCTTTAGTTGGTTTGTGGTTGTGTCATAAAATGAATCAATTGAAGTTAAATGAATTTTTGCATTGAAGTTTTGTACCATTTCAAATTTAGCTACAACTACCGTCATATTTGTAACTTTATAATCATCAAACCACATCTTCGCACATGATAAAGTAATTGTATTATCTGCACTTAGTTTAACATCATCACAATAAAATTCCACTAAATCATTGTTTTTATTTCTAACGATTAGTTTAATCTTATCAACTTTACAATGTAATTTTGACTTAAAATTCAAATCAAGTTTATAGATATCAACAACATCACAATAAACTGAAGATACATTTTTAATAATAAACAAATCATTGCATCTCAAAACTTTTTGTGCAGGAAGTTTTAACGATAACTCTCTAAAACGTTTCTCATCGAATTTTGTACTTTTTCTTGAAGCTAATGTAACATAACTCGAAATTAGCTGAAAAATTACTGTCGGACCATGAACATCAACTAATTTATCAAGATTCTGAATATAAACTTCCAGCAAAGAAACTCCAATATACTTCCAACCATTAGTAAAGAAAAAATCATAAGACTTAACAAGTTGGTCACATGAAGTTTCATAATCGTCCGTAGAATAATACAGGATTAAAGCCAGTTCTGTTGATAACATTGCAATTGTATTCATATTTATGGAATATTCATCATACAATGTAATTAAACTTCTTGTTAAATCAATCACGCCATCGATAAAATCAGTCTCTGATTTCATTATTGATATTAATTCTTCATCTTTCATTTCAAATGCTGTTTTGCTAAATTGTATATCAATTATTGACATTGATCCTTTAATGTAATAATCCTTCGATGTTCCCAATGTTATCAATTCATTTCTTTGCAGCAATTTTAAATTACCTATATATGATATTATACTTTGGTCATTAGTTTGTTCAATCATTTTCCATAAATACTGATTTGATAAAAAATTTCTAACCATAATAAAAGAAATCTCGTTTCTTTTATAACACATTTCCATTGAATTCAAAAAGGATAATAATGTTTGCGCTAATCTGCACATGTTCTTAATATATACAACGTCAGTAATATTTGGCAAAGAGAGAATTACTTCTTGTTTTTTATAATACCAAATTTTTAGCAACAAAATTGATGAATCATCCGGTTTTTTTGAACAATCATTTGATGTTAATAATTTTATAAAAGTTGACACTTCAATAGATTCAAAATCTTCCTTTTTAATATACGGATATAAATTAAATAATTTTGAATAAAGAGCTAAAGAATCTTGAAATTGGTTCAGATGCTGAAAAATTGCTGCAGTTGAGTCCAAGTCATCATTATAATGTGCTAATTGTGAATTAATTGAACCAGAAAGTAATAATTTAATTGATCCGTTAATTAGTTTCCAAACTTCAGCACGATCTTCTTGTGTTGGATACAATGACTTGATTTTGAATAAACTTTCGATTCCAAATTCTTTATTATCAAAATCCACTTTCAACTTATGAAATATATTAGTTTTTAAATATTTATCAGTAGCTGAAATTAATTCTGTATTCTCAAAAAAGAATATAAAGTATGGTACTTTTGAGCTCAATGACTTGTTACTATTCAACCATTGTAAAATCAATGGTCTAACTTTTGCACGATAATCATCAACGGATTGACATGAAATAAACATAAATTTCAAATATGTAATATTCTGAGATTTATTATGAGGTATTTCTTCAATAAATTTAAAATTGACATTTTTAAGAACTCTTAATGTATCGTTGTTATCTTTCCAATAGAATGATGGAATCTTGACATATTTTTCAAAATCAGAACGAAAACCACCTTGAAAAACCGAAAACGGGTCATAAAATCCAACATCTAAATCAATATTAGCGCTTTCAACATTTTTGTATACTTCCTGTAATGCCATTGTGATACTTATTATCCAATATTCAACCCAAACCAATATTTGGTCCAACTGATAATGGTTTGGATCTGTGAAGAAAATCAGCAATATTTCCACTTTTAGCAAGATTGTTTTAAGGGTGCACAGGTGTTAATATATTGAAATTATTTCATTTTTCTTCATCATGAATTAGGTTTTGTTTGTCTAAGGAAACAGCTGAAGTTTTCAAACAATTTTATGAATTACAAAGCCCAATTTTTTTAAATAGCTGATATAATTTTTGATTATTGAAGATGCCTAGGGATACAATAGATGAGTTTGAAACTTCTCACTTGAAAGAGCTAATAACTAAAAATGCTGATGAAAAATTGGTGATCCGTTTGTCACGGAGGAGTACATTAATGGAACAAGCAACAAGAAGACATTACGCTAATAATCCAGATGTTACTTTTGTTTATGACGAAGATGATATACTAGATCAGCCAGAATATTGGGTTCAGATTGCAGAAAGGGCCAATATCCAAATTCCAAATGAACCTGAAGATACGCATTTCTCATCGTTTAGCTCTAGAAATGAAAAGTCTAATGATACAAATAATAACCAAAGTTCATTTTTGAAACAACTACAGAAACGATATAAAGCATATAAACAAATGTCAATTGAAGATGAAGATGCTTACTATGCAAATATGGAGTATGAATATAAAATTAAGCAAGAACGTGCTAGACAAAAGGATTTAGACGAATCAAACCGAGATCAGCGTATAGCTACACTATATAAAGAATTACAATCATATAGTGGCAAGGCCAAACAATTTTTACAAGATGAAGAATCAAGATTAGAACCAGCATTTTCAAAGGTATTGTCAGATAATGAAAATACTACGGAAGAAAATATTTCGGATAGTTTTCAATTGGAAAGTATTGAAAATGAGAATGACGCTGTTTCAGAAGATGAAAAATCAGAAGAAGAAGAAGATAATGATAGTATTATTATTTTATCTGAATACGAAAATGAAAATGATGAAGAACTTGAACAGCAAGAGGCATATAATGAACTAGAAAGTGAGACCGACGGTAGTATTTCTCAAGAAGTTGAAGTTTCAAGTGATAAAAAATTATCAGAGGAAGATAATGCCAAGGAGTCCGAAGATGAACAGGAGAAGGAAAATGAAGAAGAAGAAGAAGAAGAAGAGAAGGAGGAAAGTGACGACAATACATATTCAACTACTCATAATTTTAGAGGATTTGGTTTCAAGAAACCATATGGAATTCAAAATGTTGGTTATACTGAAATACACGAGTCTGAGAGTGAAGAAGAAGAAGAAGAAGAAGAAGAAGAAGAAGAAGAAGAAGAAGAAGAAGAAGAAGAAGATATGAATAAACGAGAAGAAAACCTAGTTGCTAACGAAAAATACGAAATTAATCAAGAATATTCCGATAATGAAACCGATAACGGAACTTCACATGAAGGTAGTAATGACAATAACAATATGTCGTATCCTCATCATGATAGTGGTAATTTATCAGAACCAATTTTTCATGATTTTTACATGAATGAAAATGCTACAGCTATTACCGATAATAATCTTCCCACACCTTCTAATAATTTTATTTCATTAGACTCAGATTCAGATGACTATACTCATTCTGAAGACAATGTTAATGCAGTTGATGAGAATAATCATGAAGAAACTGATAATCTTTATTTTGAAAATGATGAAATTTTAGATGATGTTCAAGCATATCAATTTGCAAAATTAGCAGATGCTGCTCTGCTGAATCAGCTTGAATCAAGTGAATCTTCTGATACTTCTACGAACCACAAAAAAGGAACTGATCTTATAAAGGAAATTGATGAACAAATTGAATTTGTTGAGGAAGAAATTCAAGAAGGATTTGAAGAATTGAAGGTTATGAATAGGTTTGGTCAATTGGGAACTGGAGCCCAAGATTCAGATTCTGCTGGATTTGAAAATGAATTAAAGGCAGAATCAACCGAAAAATCAGAAGAAGAAGTCAAAGAAGAAGTCAAAGAAGAACGAAAGAGTTTCGATGAAACTAATGATGAGACTGAAATAATGTATGTACATCCTGGAAGTGAAAACGATGATAAATCTAATGAAGAAAACAAACACGTGCATGATTCAGTAGTAGATGCAACTATGTTTTATTCTGCGATTGAAGACTCACTTATTGGTGAATCTACCCCAACCATTGAACCAACAACTACATTTGAGAATCATCCTGCTAATAAATCTTTTGTTTTATCTACACCACCACCAAGACCCATTGAATTCAAATCGATTACACCATCCAGACTGCCATCACCCGAACCACCTAGGTTAAACCCAGGTCTTATTGCTTTGTTAAATTCATCATTAACTATTCATTCAAAGCAAAGTGCTGGTGAACCCGTTGAATCCGATCTTGAAGAAGAAAATGTTAAATTAGTTAAAAAAATTACTGAAGCAGTTGGCAATATAAATGAATCACGGCTAGAAACCATTATTATAAATCAGTCTTTTGAAGAATCTATTGTTTCTAGTTATGAATTCGAAGCTTCTCCAGAAATTGAACCGCCCAAAGAAGAAATTGTTAGTAAAGGAAAAGAAGAAAAAGAAGAAAAAGAAGAAAAAGAAGAAGCAGGAGTAGCAGGAGTAGCAGGAGCAGCAGGGGAAAAGGCTGAAAAATATGAAGGAAGTATGATGGAGGAGGGAGTGAAAAAAAAAATTAAAGAAATCATCAACAAAGAAGAAAATAAAGTAAACAAATCGATTGAAACCATCATCGTTACTGAAAACTTAGCATCCAAAGAAATCACGCCAATAGCAGATGTACCATTTGCTGAAAGCTTTAATGCATTATCGGAATCATCTATTACAGGAGTGTCTGATAAATCTAAAGAAGAATTTAATGAACAGAACTATATTAGTTCATTAGCTCATGATAGTTTAGCAGAAATAATATCTGAAAACTTTTCCCCTGTCTTGGGTGGTGTATATGGTGAAACATATTTAAATTCGGACGATGATGTTTCTAATGGTGATCAATCCTTTTATGTTAACGAAGGCAACGATACTAATAGTGTTGATCTATTAGAGAAAGTCAAAGAAGAACCAGAAGAACCAGAAGAACCAGAAGAACCAGAAGAATCAGAAGAATCAGAAGAATCAGAAGAATCAGAAGAATCAGAAGAATCAGAAGAACCAGAAGAACCAGAAGACTCAGAAAAATCAGAAGACCCAGAAGAATCAGAAGAGACAGAAGAACCAGAAGAGTCAAGAGACCCAGAAGAATCAGATGACACAGAAGAAGCAAATGGAAAAATTCAAAATAAAACTCAAGACACTCAATCCATTGATGTTAAAATTAGACCTAATAATTCTGTTGCCCAAACTTTGAAAGTTGAAGCAAACGAAGAGGCTCGTGTTAATATTTTTGAAAACGATCAATCCAATATAAATCCGCTTAAAAGATCATTTGATGAAATTAGAGAAGAAGTAACTGATACTAGGATTGGAAACGATTCAATTCCCCTCAAACGTGCAAAGAATTTTTTTTCAAATTTTAATCCCTTCTCTTGGTCAAGATCTGCATCGAATACTAGTTCTAATGTTGAAATGAATGGTGAAGAAATTAATGACAATGCTGTTTCTGAAAACGAAAATGCTTATGATCTTACCCCTGAAACCGTTAATGAAAGTATAATTGGAAGTGCTCAAAAAGGCTCTCTTAAATTTAGTTCCAAAATTGATACAAAAGATATCGTCGAGATTCAACCCGATTTATGTGATAATACTAAAGAAAGTTTGAGTCTTGTTGATGATGATGAATCAGATAGTATAAATGAAGAACCAAATGGCTCAAATGAAGAAAAGGAAGTTTTAGGTCAATCTGAAGATTCAAGTAATGAGTATGGAAATGAAAAACTTTCAAACAATGAAGCCATCGAGGATGATATAACTTTATCAGTTAATGTTGATAACAATGCTGCAAGTGTATCTACTGATGTCTCAATTAATATTTCTGAACAAAAATCTGTTGAAGAAATTTTAGAGTTATTAGCTGAAGAATCAACGAATGAAGTCCCTATTATTGGAAATGAAGTTGAAAATGTTGTTACTAGTGCTTTAAAAATTAAATCAGCTGAAATAATTGAGAGACCAATAGAAGAATTGGTTGGATTAAGTGATCAAACGATAGAAACTTCAAACCAAGAATCAAATGATGAAATCTCGATTCATCAAATTGAACCCGATAACCTAGATATTCCAGTCCATATTATAAACGATAATGAAAACATAGTTTCAAATACTACAGTTTCTTCTGAAAATGACAATAATAATAACACTCATATGGATGTTGTTGTTTCTAATCAGATTGAAGGTGAACCAATTGTGTCCACTCAACCTTGGCTTTCTAACCTTTTAGATGCAATCACTGAATTTACAAATGGTGCATTAGTTGATGCATCCGATGGAACTACTGATGATACCGAAGCCGCCACTAATGAGTTAAATAATGAAGAGTTTCAGGAAGAAATAAAGGATGTAAATACATCAAGAGAAGTCAATGTGTTTAAAAAATTAGATGAGGAGCTCCAAGGAAATGTTATTGAAGATGTTAATAGTGCATCTGTTGAAGATCCATCTAAAGAAGTTGTCAACGGTGATTTAGATGTAGCTGAAAGTGTTAATTATAAAAATGAAATAGTTCATGCCTTTAATTTCAATAAAAATGACCGAAATTTAGATGAAGAATCAATCAAAGAAAACTTAAGTGAGGATCTTTCACCAGTGCAATTAAATTCAGAGGATTACATTAATGAAGCAACTATACTAGAAGAAAGATCAGCAGCTGATTCAGATCGAAATGTTTCAGAGGATAGTCAAATTAATAAAGAGACTGTTGAATGTGATGAACATATCGGCTTTTATGAATTAAGTGAACATGATGAATCAAAAGAGATCGAATGTGAAATTTTGGAATCAAAAGAAAAGGATGAACCAAACTTATTGTTTGAAGAAGTTAATAGTTCAACTGAACCAATTGATAAAGTTATTGATGCTGAAATTGAGGAACCTAAAAACCCTAGGTTTATTGGTATTTTTAGTGCTATCAGCAAACTGTTTTCAAGTTCTTCGACATTAGATACCGGTGGAGAAGATGTTGGTAAGCTATCTACTGAAGATGATAAAATTAAAAATGAGAACTTAAAATATGTTACTTCTGATTTTCCAATTGAAGAAATTGTTTATAATGATTCGTTTGAGGATAATTCAAGTATTAGCGAAGAATGGGAATCTACACCAGTCATTGAGGTTAGAGAACTTGAATCTACACCAGTCATTGAGGTTAGAGAACTTGAATCTACACCAGTCATTGAGGTTAGAGAACTTGAATCTACACCAGTCATTGAGGTTAGAGAACTTGAATCTACACCTGTCGTTGAAGTTCATGAACTTGAAGTTACGCCAGTTATCGAAGTTATTGAAGAAAAACAAGATAGTTCAAGTAATGAAACTGAAAGTATTATTGTTGATGAATTAACAGAGGAAGAGATTGAAACTATTTATGTTATTGCACCACCCGCTATTCCACATGTGGAAATTGATTTTGTTGAAAAGAGTTTGAAACGTGGCCGTGGTGCATGTACTGAAAAGGATATAGAGATAGAAGAGCAATCTGAAAGTAAGCGTATGCATTTTGATGATTCAAAACTACGTGTGCTACCAGTTGCGGGACGTACCAGGTCACGTTCACCATCACGTAAAGTAGATGCTTCAAATCGCACATTATCACTTGAAGATAGTTCTAAGACATCATTAAATTTTCTTGCAAACAGAGTTTTATCATATGGATCAGATGATGATCCAATTAACTTAAATGAAGATCATTTGCCAAAAAATTACACAAATATGGTTGAAGAAGCTGATAATTTTATTGTTCATGATGTTGACAGGAAACCAGTTGGTGCGGGAGCATTTGCAACCAATAGTGATAGTGAAGAAGAAATATATAGTGCACCAGATACCAGTATTAAAGATGTTAAAAACAAATTAGAGGTTAGGAAAAGGTCAAAATCATGCGTTACACCATCTTCAAGCGAAAGAGTTTTAAGAAATTCTGCTATTGAAAATTTTGATCAGAGAGTCATTCCAAATGTTAATGAGTCTGATAATACATTGAAGGAAAATAGTGGTTTAGATTTTAATTCTTCTGAGGCTGACCTTGTTTCTAAGAGTGAACATGGAACTGAAGATGAAGATGAAGATGAAAATGAAAATGAAAATGAAAGTGAAAGTGCCGATGGGAATCAAAGTGAAAGTGAAAGTGAAAGTGAAAGTGAAAGTGAAAGTGAAAGTGAAAGTGAAAGTGAAAGTGACAGTGAAGGTAAAAGTGAAAGAATAATTGGAAGTAAAAATGAAAGTGAAAGTGAAAATAAAAGTAAAAGTGACACTGAAAGTGAAGCTCTAAACAGCAATGAAACTGAATCAACTTTTGGTGAAAGATTAGCTGCCTCTAGCGGTAGAGGAAGAAGGAATACTAGGGGAGTTCGTGGTGATAAAGTTGCGTTAGGTACTTCAAAGAGAGGTGACCACAACGGGCTTGATAGAGGTACCAGAACTGTTGAAATATCAAGAGGTAGAGGCAAAGGAAGAGGTAGAGGAAGAGGCCGAGGAAGAGGAAGAGGTAGTAGTAGAGGAAGAGGAAGGGGTAGAGGTAGAGGTAGAAGTAGAGGAAAACCAAGAAGTGAATGATATTTTATTTACTTATTTTGTATTATTATTATTATTATTATTATTATTACTATTACTATTACTATTACTATTACTATTACTAGCATTATTATAATATGTTTTAATGTATTATTTTTATTTAATTTAAATTATAACTTGTAAGTATAACAAGATAATCTATAAGCTGCATATTAGTGTACAAAAGCTATTTTAATAAAGATCTATAACAATAAATATCAGTACAGTTATTCATTGTATTTAATTTTTAAAATGTTTAATTCAAAATTCGTCATCATCATCTTCGTCATCTTCAACCTTAGTTACACGTCTATTGGGTTTTTTTTCGTCTTCTTCACTGTTAAATGCTTCACCTTCTGTATTTTCATCATCATATTCCCCAGATTCAGCAACTACATGCTTTGCTTCTTCCTCAGCAACCGCTTCACACGCATCAATCCAATTGGAATAAATATCAATTGGTTCAGATAAAGAATTGATGGCAGTTTGGAACGATTGTCCACAAATCTTACATGTAAGTGTGCCTATATTTGTTTTTTTATCAATTGTACAATTAATTGCTTTTTCATGATTACAGAATAAACAAGTGAACTGTGTATCCAGTCTTTGCTTGAGTTTCTTCATTGGCTTTGCAGATGATTTTCTTTTACCCATTTCTTATTAGTATTTGCTAATTTTTTGTTGCTTAGTAAAAAAATCAAACATTGCTGATACATGTCTGTCTTTAAAGGTTTGAAATTCATGTTGATCGATGGAGAAACTGAAAAAAGGACGATCGACTGAAAGAATACAAATTAAATTTTTCAAAATTTTATTTTTCATTTTTCATTTTTCACCTTTTGGGAAATTTTTATGTTTTTTGAAATTTCTAAATTTTTTGCTGAAATTTTTTATTTTGTTTTTTGTAACAGAAAAAATCCAAGTTTCTCCTTGATAAATCAACATAACAATGCCTCCAAAGATGACCACCAGAGCTAGAAGCTCCAAGACTGCACAACCTGCAGCACCAAAGGCTAAAAGTACAAAAAACTCAAAAAATGCAAAGACCTCGAAGAAATCTGTTGAAGTTATAGAAATTGAATCTAGTCCAACTCCTTGTCCAGTTGAATCTGAAACTGTTTTGCAAGAACTAAACATAAAAGCGTCCAATATAGAAAAGGCTGTTGTTGCGCTCTCCAAATGGAATAAAGAAAAGAAAGAAAAGTCTTCCAAAAGCAATCTTTTTGAAGATGATGATGATTCAGAACTTCCTGTTTATTTAGACGTTACCGCTAATAAATATTTTGCGTCATCTAAAGTCATTAAACCACGTATGCTTGAAGTTCCACATTCAATTTATGATTTAAATGATACACGTGTTTGTATTTTCATCAAAGATAATTTGTTTAATGAAGAAACTTTAGCAAGAATTGAAATTTTAAAAGAAGATCAATTAAAAAACTTAGCTCAATTTGTTACTGTTAATGATCTTAAAACAAAATATAAACCATATGAAGCAAGACGTAAATTGTTATCTGAATACGATGTATTTTTAACTGATTCTTCAATTGCTAATATGATTCCAAAACTTTTAGGTAAAATTTTTTTTGAATCTTCTAAGTTTCCATTAACTATTTCACTAACTGACAAAAAGGAATTTTCCGTTGACAAATTAGTTAGAAATTTCAATAAAGCTTTAAAATCTATTGGGTTTATGTTACCAATGGGTATTAATATGGGTTTTAAATTAGGTATGTTAGGTCAAAATATTAATAATTTGAAAGAAAATATTCATGCAATTACTAAATATTTAGAACAATATTCCATACGATTAATTCAAATTAAATTAAAAAATTCTCCATCACTTCCACTTTATGTTACCAAAAAAATTTATACAGATGATGATATTCTTAAACCAGAAAATGAAAGTAAAGATTCCAAGAAACTTGCTGACGACTTACAATTATCTATTTATACTGAAGGGTTGATGGAATTAGGTTTTGATGAAGAAGAAGCAAACAGAATATTTGGCAAAAAGAAGAGATCTGTTGATGAAGAAAAAGAAACTGAAAAGTTAGAATCAAAACCAGAAACTAAAAAGGCCAAAAAGTCAAAGAAATAAATAAACAGATAAATAATCATTTAGACTTATATATATTTGTGTAATTTCTATTGCTATTAATTTACCCACCGACTATGTATAGTGTATAGGCATTTCAAAGCAAAAAGTTGTTAACTGTTACGTATTAACGCGCTAAAAAAATAAGTGTTTCACTTTCCTTTTTAGGAATACGAAGTGACCAGGATGTAGTGGGCTTGAATGATTTAGGTGCCCACTTTGTACAATACTCACTAAGCATCCTTCTTCCTTTTGATTATTGCACTATATATTCAATAAGGTGTCATACCAGAATGACTGTTACAGATGTACTAAAATGCCGTTCCAACACGTTGATAATAACAGATTCTAGACTGTTACATCCAGAAAATTCAACTTTATTAGAGAAGACTGTTGATACATTAAAGAAGTTTGTTTCAGATTTGAATGTTAAAGCAAAAATACAGTCTTGTTTACAAATATTACATTTTAAATCGTTTCGTCGAATATTACTTATATTTTCAAATGGCAAAATTGCTGATTTAGTCCATGAATACCTAACTAAATTTGAAATTAAGGTTGGATTTGCAAGAAATGATAATAGCTTAACACAATGCAATTTAGATCCCGAATGTGTAAAAGTGATAGTTCCACTGGACTCACCAACTTCAAATACTAATAGACTAAACCCGAACAATGTAAATTCAAATTCTCCTATTATTGAAAGATATCCGGGGATACCTGCATTTAAAGATAAATTACTACCACCCAATCCACCAATCCAAATGCAATCACCCCCGCCATCACCGTATGAAGGATGGATTTCAAGACCCGAGGAACCACCAAGCAATACAACTTTAGGATTTCATCCAAAAAATATATCACATTTACTTTACACTAAAAATGATGAAGATACTGAAAATGATAATAAAATGAGAAGAGTTTTTTCATCATTTATTGATAATGAAATACCTGAATCCAAAATCAATTCAGAATTAAGAGATTTAGATATTGGTGAAGGATTGTATGATGAAGAAACTAATAATTTACATGGATCATTATTTCAGAATCCGATTTTACCAAAAGCAATATCAAATAAAAGTAAGGAGGATATGACTAAAAGTTCTCAACCTTTGAAATTAAAAATACCCATTCTTATTGTTGATACTCAAGAAGCTGAAAATTTAAAGGATCATGCCAATAAACTGGACAAAAATTGTTAAATATATCAGTGTATTAATTATTTAATTAAATTTCTATAGTTCACTTTGTAATTAAATTATTCTTTTTCGAGCACCAAACATCTAGCAAAGACATGCATATAACAACTAAATATTTAATTATCTTTAACTATTTTAATTTGAGCAAAAAGATGATTTTGGTAAACAGATATTCTCCCAGTTGATGCTAATTCAAGAAGAAATAGGAAATGTTGACTAGTTTCAGTTTTAGTAGAATGCCTAAAAAATGAATTTGACTCAAGAGTGTCGTAGAAATCATCAGGATTTGCAGATAAAGATATCTCCATATGTGCCATATCATAAGATGGCGGTGGAGAAAAATCATTGAAAGATGGTGCTCTTCTCGCCTCTTCAATCGATGATACTGATGATGAACGAGAGTGCTTGGATTTTCCGATCTCAACCGATGATGGGAATGTTGAAGTAAACCTGTATGGATTGATTAATTTTGGTAGCACCACTTGGTTATTATTATCATATCTTCTTTTTAGAATAGCTAATTCATGAGAAACGTAACCATCCCGGATTTGTCTTATATCGGAAATGTCCATATAAACAACAGAATCGATAGCAACTTTTTGTCTTTTTTTGGAAGCAACTGGAGTAATCGGTGGCGTAGCCTCTTGGGCGGGAATATTAATATCTGTGCTAATAGTACTGTTAACGTTGTCAATGTCATTACCAATAACAATTTGAAAACCATCTTCATGTATATTATCTTGAAAAGCAAAGCTCTGATCTTCAAACTCATAGTTTTGGATGGTAGGAATATCACCAATACAATTTACATCAACATTGAAAGTAGTATTAGCAATATCTGAATGTTCACCGAAATCACCAAGGTCAAGATCAATATTGACATCATCAAAATCACCAAGATCAATTTCATTTATGTCCATACCCATACCAATATCATCAATATCAATACCAATATTACCAATTTGGGATTCTTCAAATTGTGATTGCTCTTTATCTTCTTGTACTTCTTCCATTAAACCTGTACTGATATCAAACTTCGGATCATCTTTTAATAGTGTTACACCTTTATTTTCATCCATATCACACCCAGAATTAACAACTATACCACCCATTCTTCCCATTGCCGTCCTTACAATCTTTACATCCCTCCACTCCCATAAACATTGTTTCTTGAATGCCAATACTGTTCCTAGCATTAGTTGACTACTTCTTCGGAGGCTCATCCCAACATCTTCTTCAATTTTCCCACAAACTTCAACAATATCAACATTTTCCAACCCTCTCTTGGTAAGAAATCCACCCTTTTCCAGTGTTGCCAATAGCCAGACTGTCTCTAAGCTGTCCATATCTCTGTACTTATTTCAGAAACACAGCTACAGTTCCAGCAATAGCAAGAATAACACCAAAGAAAACTCCAACTCCTGAAATAAATTTGTCGCTCTCTGGGCACGCGATTATATAATAAAGACAAGGTAAAGTCAAACACACAGTAAAACAAATTAACGAACCCAGAAGTGCCATAACTTGTCCAAAATCTGTAGCCAGTAATGATAGAAGAAAGAAGAAAAAACTTAAGCCAACACGATTAACACATTTTATTATTCTACCATCACCAAATTTATCATCTAATATAGTAACAATAGGTCTGCTGATCAATGGAAGCTTAGAAACTGGCAAAATTCCCATTAAAATAACAATAATATGTCCAATCCACTTGGGATATCCTTCTGTTATCAGAATATTCTTACTAACTTCATTAGTGATGGTTTTACCAAACATGAAAAAGCCCAAAACCCCCGTACTTAAATCAACTAAATATGAAAATGAAAATGAATAATTCATACAATGACTATATTTTTCAGGAAATAATTGATCTTTGAATATTTCGGGAAATGTTGCA
The DNA here is from genome assembly GCA_030564565.1 of Pichia sp. NRRL Y-12830. NCBI lineage: Eukaryota > Fungi > Ascomycota > Pichiomycetes > Pichiales > Pichiaceae > Pichia > Pichia sp. NRRL Y-12830. Next base: position 22,974 of record JAJLVO010000030.1, read on the forward strand.
TGTCCACCCCATGGTGCCATATATAATCCCAGAGAAAACAAAAAATCTATGAAAGATGTTGGATATAAATTTGTAGGCATTCTATCGAATAATGAACCTGGACTTTCAGTTTTGATTAATCCACTTATACAAATAATTCCACATGTTAATGTTGTGCAGATGATACCAGTTAAGGAAAGAAATGATAAGATTCTTAATGGTAAAAAGTTAAGGATTATTAAGATAAAACATAGTGCAAATTTTAAATGAATTGCACCGACATTAAGTAATACATTAATGGAATCTGAAAATAGTAAAATCATTGAAATACCTGCACCAATTAAATCAAACACAAATATAATCATTATGAAAAACCCAATGTTTTCACCAAAACAATATACGCCAATATCTTGATATGATTTTAAAGTTGGATGTCTATCTAGAATTTTGCCCAACATTACGGCTGTTTGTTTTGTACTAAAAGCAGCTAATGAAACAAATAAAATACCTAAAATCCATCCTGATAAATGAAGTGCTAAAGGAATTGATAAAATACCTAATCCAATTAAGACATTAATAGAATTAAAGATTGTTTGAATAGGTGTAGATTTAAATAACTTAATTGATTTGATACTATGGACTTCAATGCTATCATAAACTGGTTGATGATTATTAAAAATTAAAGCATCTATCTCTTCGGCTTCATCTATTGCTTCAGCTGATAAGTCTGATACAAGCGTATGTTTTGAATCATGTGATTTTGAAAGATAATTAACAGATCTATCAATTGATGAAGCAAAATTGTTGGCAGAATTTTCTCCCCCGATATCAAAGATCGAGTTACGCCTGGATTTGACAATTGCTATAGGATGTGCTTGTGCTTGTGTCATTTGCTTATTTAAGAAAGAATTTTTAACATCTGCCATAGAAAGAAAAAAGAGCAGTTGAAAAATAAAAAGTTTAATCGAAAGTTTCTTCCGTAGCAGCGATGATAAGTTTTCATTTTCCAGCTTTTAATTTTTAACTTTAAGATTCTTTTCATGCAAGTGCGTGTACAATTTGTTCCAGCACTTAGTATGTACCAAGAATCAGGTATGTATAAATAACGTGTAAGTATTATAACTATACATATCTACCAAAAAAGGTATCGCATCTATTAGAAAGTGTTCTTGAACCTTAAATTTCCTAGTAATATGGCCGATATAAAATAAAATATCAATATAATGTAAAATATTATATGTGGCTCACCTCTGCCAATACCGAATGAATAAACGGTCAAAAACACCCAAGGAGAAATTAAGTTGATTATATTTCTAATTAATGCCAAGGCTCCAAAAAATTCCCCATTTTTACCAGGACTCGAATTGTACTTAAGTAGTGATGCATGAATAATTGGTGATCCAATTGCCGACATTGCAGAAAATATAACATATAAACACACGGTAGAAAAGGACGATGAAATTGAACATAATAATGCAGCAAGTAATTCACAACCTATTGCAAATGAAATTGATGTAATATCAATAAAATCTATATTAAATGCATCGTGATTTAAAAACTTTAATAGACTATGTTGAAACCATGGATTGAAAATTGTTAATGAAAATGCTCTCAAACCAGCTGCAACTCCAACAAATAAACCAAGTTGGGGTTGAGTTAAACCAAATGTATACATTAAATAAAGCGCAACTGGTAATGACGAACCAGCTGAACAAAATGTTATTAAAATTTCAATTGCAAGTAAAATCAATGCATTTAGACGTGAATTCATATCAATTTCCAAACTTGGTACATTATCAGGATTAATTGGACTATTTGGGATATTTTGCTGCAATAACGCTGATGTTTCAGAAATTTGATCATTATTTATTAATTCAACAATAGATGGTTGAAAACCTTTTGGTCTTGTAATCCATAACAGCTTTAATGATTTGAATGAATTTATAAACGACGTTAAACCTAATGTATAAAATAATGATGATTCGGACTCCATTTTCTTTTGTGATCTAATGGAAAATCTACGTGTTTTTGCCCTCAATTTTAAGCTTCTTGATTCTGGTATAAAAGCTATTATAATCATTATTGAAATAACCAATAGCACTGAACTAGTTGCAATAAAAGTTAAAGGTTTCACGCCAAATGATGTACCAATAAACGATGATGTTAACGGTCCTAATGATAAACCTAGAAATAAAGCACCCGTAATTTTACCTAATGATGGTAATCTTTCTCTTTCGTGAACAACGTCAATTGCATAAGAATTTGCTACACCTAACAAAACAAATAGTGAACCACCACAAGAATCAATGACGTTACAAATAATGAATTTTGTAAATGAAAAATAAGTTGGAGTTAAGACAATAATTAAACTAAACCTTGCAATTGCAGATAGTATAAAAGTGAATAAAATTAGTGGTTTTCTACCGTATAAGTCGCTTAACTTACCCATTTGAATGGAAACTACAATTTTCATGATTGAACTTATGAAATTGGACCATTTTTGTAAAGAAGCATTGGCTTGTTGAACTTTACTAGCATGGCAATTTTCAATGTTACCATTAACAAAAAAACACACAGCGGTCATAATAAGCTCAAGCTCTGCGGACATCGCAATACCAATGGAAAATGAATATAAGAATAAAATTGAGGATATCATAAAAATTGAAGGTCTTTTATACCATTTTAGTAAACTATATGAATCTCGTTCTTCAAGTAACAAAGCAGAATCACTAATTTCAGAATAAATCGATTCAGAACCAGTATATTGATGATATATTCCATGGGTATTATTACTATAACCATTCTCTAAACCATTAGCATCATTATCCGAATGTAGATCAAAATTGCTTTGAGAGCCACCACTACTGTTTAAAGAAACTTCAGCATCATAGCCTTCACTTGAAGATAAAAGAGCAGCTTCTTCAGCTATGTCATCGTTAAGAATAGCATAATCATAAACTTGGTTTTTTTTTATCAATTGTGTGGGATACAAAGAAGTGTGCTTTTGGGTATTATTTGATTTAGAGTATGAAAGATTAGTAATATTCACAGTATCAGCAGAAGAACCTAGCAAGTAATTGTCATTTGCGGGAAGTTTAACTATATTTCTTGAAGCCACTTTCTTTCTGCCCGACTTCTTGGCCATCTTTAAAAGCAATGGAGTTTTTTTTTGGTGATACTTTGAAGAAGTTTATAGATATTCCTCTGGCAGGTTAGAAATAACATGGAATCAGCAGCGTGGACCAACTTGATAAGAAGAAAAAATAAAAGAATGCGAAAATAGCAAACATAATTTTGATTTTTTCTTATTTTTTTATTTTATTTTATTTTTGCTGATTCAAATTTGCTTCAATTTTTATTTGCTCAGCTCGGTGCTAGTCATTTGTCCTTAGTTGTAGCCAATTCCGATTTTCATCTATTTGCAATCAATTCAACAAGACATAAATCATGGGGTCCAAACCTGTCTCTGCTAGACATGGGTCGACGCCTATTTCTTCTGTTATTGTGGTGAAAAACTACCTCCCTGATGAATCCACACCCAACACTCTTCAGCTAATGGAAGATGATATAGTTTATGTTCTCAATAATTCCAATCCATATTGGTGGGATGGCCTAACCATTGACCCTGTCGGAGCTATCACTAGAGGTTGGTTTCCTCCTTCCCACATCAAACCTTATACAAACAACAAATCACCTTCCTCATTGTTATCATCAGCTTCAATTCCGAAACAAACATCCCAAACTCGACTTCACAATACTCCATTGCTAAAAAATTCTCCAATTTCAATTAATAATCAAAAGGATAAGGATCATTGGGAAAAGGATAAAGTTTTTTCTAAGGATCAATCAAAAGACTTGCAGAAAAATATATTCGGTAAACTTGAGAAAGATACCGAAAGGTTGTCATCATCTCCAATATCTATTGGAAGTATTTCACAATCTAGGAGACAGTCTCTGCGACCACATCATCAATCTTATAGTAATTTGCCTTCAATCTCACAAAATCACCTCCAATTACATAATAAACAAAATTTACTTCCAAAATCTTCATCGACTCAAATAAATAAATATTTTTCAGTTGCTGATGCTAATAATCCGAATACACAAAGTTCAACTTCAACCATTAAAGTTGATACATCAACGCCAATTGCAAATCATTCAAATAAACCCTTATTCAAAGAAAAAAATTATTTCACGACTAAACAAAATGATTCCGTTACTTCAGCAAATTCACAATTTCAACACCAGCTTGATTCAAGACAATCATCTCAAGCATATACTGAAGCAACTTCATCATCTTTTCAATTAGTTACTAATGAAGAAGTTCAGTCATATTTTGAACGTTCAAAATCTCAGTCTCAACCATCATTTAATTTTGTTCCAATTTGGATACCTCAATTCAGTGAAAACTATAATGTTATTTATAAGAATCAAGCATTAAATGTTTTTACCGGAGATCCACCGTTTATTCAGGCAGACTTTATAAATGATCAGTCAATATATGAATCTCTTGATACAACAAATTTATTGAATGATCTGAATCCATTACCAGTTACAATTGAAAAACCCCAATCTGATACTTTTATGAATTTAAACAATAATATTGTTTCAGCTAATATTTTGAAATCAAACTCAAATCAATATGGTTTATCTAATCCAAACTATAAAAATTCTCCATATCAATTACAAACCCTGTGCAATTTGCCAAGTGCTGTTAATTTAAGACCAACTGAAATATTTTATACTGAAAGTTCTGATTTTTTAACATGGGACGCATTAGTTTCAAGTTTCATAAATTCAATTGATCAATGTATTTTATATTTAAAATCGTATGATAAGCTAAATTTTAAAGAATCTTTAAATGATGCTTCAAATACTTTGGCTTATCATCATATTGCAGGTAGGTTAATACATCAAGATTTAATTAGCTCAAAAAAATTAAAAAAGTTTACAAAAATTATGAAAAAAATTACAAACATGTTTATTCAATTTCGAATTTGCTCAACACTGGCAATTGTTTCAATTGATAAATTTGAATCTTTCAAAAAGAGTAAAAAATTAAATTTTCAATCCAAGGAAGTTACTGAGATGACGATTAATAAATATATTGACGATTCAATGGTTTATAGGTCAAGATTAGATAAACTGTCTTCACATTTAGTTTTCCTAATTTCACACATTTTAATTAATACAACAAGTGGCTTAACTGAGCGAAACGATGCAAAAATCTTGCCTATGATTTACCCAAGATTTATTAGAGATAAATATGAAGGTGGAAATTTTAACAATAAATTTGTTAATTTTAAATCAACAAATAATGAATATTTTGTCGATAGGAGTAGGAATAAAGTTAATCTTTTGTTAGATGATGAATTACTTGGAAACTTAAAATCAAGTGAGACCAAAATTATTGAATCTTTGAAAGAAGTTAAAAGCGTTTTAGCAACTAAATTACCAAATGCTACAAATTTGAAGACATTCTTAGAGGACAGAAATTTAAAACTTTTAACTGTTGTTTATCAAACAATTCCCGTCTTGTCGGTGTTTATTAATATTGTTGAATCTATCGATCTAACAGTGTTTGCAATGATTGATAAATCAGCTGCTAAGCAATCACCTGATATTGAAAGACAAGATACAATTGTCAACCAAAACGATAATAGTAATAAAAAAAATAAGTCTGAAGATGATAAACCCGAGGATAAATCTGATGATAATAAATCAGAGAGTTATACTTCTGATGCTCCTCAGGATAATGATAAACCTGATTTTCAATTTGGTCGTGCCAAATCTAATCCTTCTACTTATGATCCTTATAGGATCGCGTTTCCTAGTCTTTCAAACAGTTCAGATGCTGATGATTTTAATGACTCAAATGAGGATATTGAAAATGGTAGTCAATCATTTTATGATGCAACTGCAAAGATTTTCAGACCCATGATTCAAGATTTTATTCATCTTAAACAATCTATTCACTCGGCATTTGCTGATTTAATTTTGGATTCACAAACAGTTACATCAGATGATCCAGAAACTTTTTTTCCAATCAAAAGGGAAAAATCAAAAATTATGAGAACAAGTAAAATCAAACTGGTTGCGGATGCAGTTGTTAAAAAATTAGAAAAAATGGATTCTGATTTATTCAATGATGGAATTTATGTCCTGGAACCTACTTTAAAATTAGTGGAAACAATTAAATTAATAAAAGAAAGAATGAGGCTGATTTATGTTGCAGTTTCGCAATTGAATGATGAACGTAGATCAATTCTGAACTATTGTTCAAGATTAATGAACTCTGATTTCAATATTGCATCATTATTTATTGCTGAAAGACATAATACATTAGTTTCGAAAAGAAGTCAAGCAAATAAAAGTGGTAAATCTTCAGCAACAACAAATAATACTATGAATGAAAACATTTTAAATGATGGGAAAGTTAAAACAAATGATGAAGTATTGAAAAATTATTCGGCGATTACAGAATCTTATTATAATAGTAATTCAGAAAATATAACGTTAAGTGATCCAAATTTACCATGGTATATGAACACAGATCACGATGAAGAAAGTTTAGTTACTGAGTCAACAACTTTAAGGGGTGGAACAGTTAAAAGTTTAGTTGCAAAGTTAGTGAATCCATTGAACTTATATGATGAATTATTTGAAATGACATTTTTATGCTTTTTTGCAACATTTGTTAAACCAGTAAAATTATTTGAAATTTTAATAGAAAAATATCATTTAAATATGCCCGAAGCGGTAAGTTATGAAGAATATAGTGTTTGGCTTGAACAAAAATTAAAACCACAACAAAAGAAAGTTTTGGAGATTATTGAAAAGTTATTTTCCAAATATTGGATTGTTGGTTATACCTCTCCTGAACTAATTGAAGTTTGGGAAAACTTTGTTCGTGATATTCAATTATCCGATGAAACATTAATTGATATTGCTCGAAGGGCTTTTGCAATTGGAGATCAAGAAGAATATATCAATTCATTTAATCTAGGTAATACAGAATCAAAATTAATTCCAATGTCAGAGTTAAATCCTCATCTTTTACAATTGAAGTTTCAATCACTAAATTTAACTTATGTTGCTGAACAGATAACTGCGGTTCAAGCATTCTATTATAGAAAGATTAATTTATGGGATTTATTAGGTCGTACATATAATTTTGCCAGACTTTTACGTAAAAAAGGTGATAAATCTAAATATAGCAATCTTAAAGATCCATTAAATATCAAAAATATTGCAATGTTTGTTAGAAATTGTAACAATCTAACACATTTTATATCATTTATGATTTTAAGAGTTGAAGATTCAACTGAAAGAATTACGTTAATCAAGTATTTTATTGCATTAGCTGAAAAACTGCTGACTTTAAAAAATTACTCTTCAATGACTGCTATTGTGAGTGGGTTGGCATCAACGAGTGTTTCAAGATTACATAAAACATGGAGTGCCATACCTCCAGTGTATCTTTCGAAGTTTCAAAAGATGGATAATTTGATGTCAATCGGTAAAAATTATACTGAATATAGATATATTTTAAAATTTGTTGAGAATGATGGTGAAGCATATCTACCATTTTTGGGTATGTATTTATCTGATTTGAGATTTACAACAGATGGTAATTTTGATTGGTTAGCACCCGTAAACGGACAAAAGCGTTTGGTTAATTTTAGCAAAAGAGTAAAAATAATGAAAATTGTTAGAGAAGTGTTGAATTTTAATGAAACTCTTTACAAAATCAAATTAGATCCAGATTTTTCAAGGTATCTGAATGAAATGTTTGCTGGAGTACCAGATGATGAAAAACTGTATGAAATGTCAATTAAAATTGAACCAAGAATTAGTATATTAAAAAATGGTCCAAGTACTGCGACAATAGGTAGTGGAGTTGGGAGTATCTCAAGTACCACCGGTGTTAACAATGCCCATGGGGAAGGATCAGTTAGTACTGTTGGTAGTTCTCAAAGTGGGGGTGCTGACCCTTCTAATGCAAATACACAATCTCCGACTAATCCAGGACATACTTCTAATACAACTACTAATTCAGAACATACTTCTAACATTTTTACTAATGTCAGCAAAAAGATTGATTCACGAAGATCGAAAAAATACAGACCGCTATTATCATTAACTATGGATAAAGAAAAAGAAAAAGGAAAGGAAAAATCTAAAGATCCTGAAAAGAATGGAAAGAATGAAAAGAATGAAAAGAATGAAAAGATTGAAAAGAATGAAAAGGACGAAAAGGACGAAAATGATTACAACAATATATTTGATGAGATTGGTAATTGATTTATCAACTTATTAAATCATGAGATTCTTAGTGTGGATTGAGAATAGTAATAAAAGGGAAAAAAGAAAGATGTTCAAGTTTTTTTAACTACGCTTACGGATAAAATTTTATATTTTATAGTTTACCTAATTTAGTTTAATTTAATAATTGATATACAAAACTGTTTTTTATATATATCATAATTTTGTTAAACAAAGTTGTGAAAGCTCGGATCTTAGGATTCTTACATTGGTGATTGCATTATTGAATGAGTTTTCAATATTTACTGAACAATCATTATTGAATTTAGGTATATAAAATGTAAGTAGTTCTTCATTTTGTAAATCTTCATTAGAATCAGAATTATAAACAGTTGAATGAATAGAATTTATGAAAATATTATCACTTGTAACAACTGACGTTGGGAAATTTTTTAATGCGATACCTGAATCTATCAAGGCTAAATTAACAGAATTATGAATTAGTGATAAGATATCTAAAAATTTGGTTTTATAATCAATGTTTATCAAATTTATGAAAATATCAATAGATGACTTTGGATAGTTGTTTAATAATACTAAGTTTAAACACGAAGTTTCTAATGTTGATAAAATCACGGATTCAATTATTCTATAGTCTGGATCTATATCATCTTGATTTGTTACCAAGTATGAAGATGAGTGAAAGGAAATTTTAACAACAGCTTGGGAGTTAAACGTACGTTTAAATGATGGTCTTGGTCCATATACTGATGATAATAAAATATTGTTTCCTGACTGAATAAACGATGAACCTGTTGCTGTTGGTATATTAGATAATTGAATGAATAATTTATCTTGTTCATCCTTGGAGGTTGAGGTATCTCGAATAACCGAATCCATTGGAAACTTAAGAGGAGTGGCATTAGATGGACCCAATCTTCTTCTTCTATCGATTGTGTTCATTATCGGAGATTTGCGTGTATAATTTACTTCAAAAATAAAAAAACCCAAGATTTAACATTAGGTTCTTACGTAGATTGAAATTTTTTTCATTTTCATGTTGAAGCAAAACTGAAGAAATAAAAAATGAAAAATAAAAAATGAAAAAGGAAAAATGAAAAAGGAAACAGCGAATTGTGAATTTCTGGAATTTGGAATTTGGAACTGGAGAGTTTGGAAGTTCGGTTTATTCTTTGAATCAGATCGGTATTCGTACATCAATACTGTATTTGTACTATACGATACTGGTTACATCTGATTAAAATAAAAGTAATACAACATGGACACAGTGATACCGTATTTTCACAAGGCGCTTGACAACACAGCAGAATTCGCCTCTCCATACATTCCCTCCGAACAACTTGATAAGATATGTTTGTGGTTGAAGGAAAATGATGAATCACTTATTTGGTCATTAGGAGCTTTGACCTTGGCTACATTAATATATGTGGCTGGTAGTAGTGGATCCGATTCTGAAAAAAGAAAGAAAAAGAAAACAGCTAAGAAATCTCACAAGGTAAAGATTAAGAAGGATAACATTAAACCTGTTGATCCAATTGAATTATGTTATAAAACAATCAATTCAGTCAAATCCGAACTTGAAAATGTATTTATACCCCAAGTTGACCAATTAGAAAAAGATGTTGCATTGGAAAATCAAACTGGGGAGAAATTGGAAGGTACCTACAAAGAAAGCACTGAATACCGTTTTCTCTATTTAAACGAGGCTCTTCTCGAGCTTCTCATGCGTATGGACGGTGTTGAGCCCAATGGAATTGAAGAAATCCGAATGCAAAGAAAGACCGTTATCAGAGAGATCCAAGTTCAATGCAAAAGAGTTGATGCGCTCAAGAAAAACTGAAAAAAAGTGGTAAAATGAGAAATGTTTTTGATTTCATAAAATTTTTCAATTTTTTTCTTAACTTGTAAATTTTTGTACTTCTCTTTCTTGTATAAACTAATAAGCAAAACTAGAACCAAAGATGAAGGAAAATACATTGTTTAAATTGGATCTTTTGCAAGCTTACTATTTACAAAAACCTGCAAGATTTGGTGTAACCAAGCAAATGTTAAGATCTGAAAAGTATCAAACAAATTCCAAATTAAAGATTAAAAATAAACACAAATTACTACAATTAACTAGAAATGAAGCGTTTGAAATGATTAAAAAACTGCAATATGAATCTTTTGAAAAAAAAATCTATTTTATTGAAACGGCATTGAATAGAGCAATGATTAAAATACTGAAGAAGGAAAGACAAAGATTAAATTTCAAAGACAATGAAATGATGGTTAAATTGGTTGATGAGTTAATTTCTAAAAATTCAAAAACTCTTGAATCTAATATAAAACATAAAGTTTATAAAGTTCTACTTAAATACTTCTCTGATAAAATCAATATTGAAGATGATAAATTTGAAGGTGTGCCTAAAGCATCAATTGAGTATATCAAAAATATGAAAACCACGAATCCATATAAAACAAATGGCAATGAATTAAACAATCTTTTATCCAAAGTATACGGTGATAAATCAGTTATTGGAGTAATTGAAAGTATCAAAGGCTTAGAAATTATTTGGGGTCCAAAGAAATATGAAAAAGATAATATTAATAAAGATAAAGATAGCGATGAAGAACTCGTTCAAAACGAAGATGATCTTGATGGTAATGATAGTGAAGAAGAAGTAGAAGATGTTAAAGGCAATGATGATGATGATGATTATGAAAAATTATATGATGGATATAAAGACCAGATTGCAGCATCATCAGATGAAGAGGAAGAAGAAGCGTTGCAACTTGATCCATCTATTAATTACAATGAAGTCACGGATGAAGAACCAAGTAGTACTGAAGACAATAGTGATGACGATGCTGAAGAATTGGAGGAAACCCCAATTAAAGATTCCAAAAGATCTATGGAAGATGATGATTTTTTTGCAAGCACACAGCCAAAAGCCAAGAAAACTAAAATACAGTTACCTAATTTAGCAACAGGATATTTTTCAGGTGGTGAAAGTGATATAGAAGATGATAATTTAGTTGATGAAATAACAGCACCTAGAAAGAATAGACGTGGACAACGAGCTAGACAAAAGATTTGGGAAAAGAAATTTGGTAAAGGGGCCAAACATGTTGTTAAAGAACAGGAACGTAGTAAATCAGATAGAGAAAGATTGAGACTGGAGTATGAGGCACGTAAAGAAAAGAGAGAAGAAAAGGCGAAATTCAGAGAAACAAGGGACCAAGAAAGAGCTGAAAAGAAGGAAAAACAACAGGAAAAAAATCAAACTTTACATCCTTCTTGGGCTGCTAAATTGAAAGCACAAGAAAACTTAAAGGCTAAATTTGCTGGGAAAAAGATAACTTTTGATTAGTTATATTGTAGTTATGTAATAGGTATAAACCTAGTGTAATCAATAATCAAGTACTGTATATAAGATAAAAGATAAAAGATATAAGCACAAAGTGAAAACTTGAAACCCTCGTTAAAATAAATGAGAAATTCAAAGCTCAACATGATTTTCTGATGAATTTCAGTACTTGATCCTTAAAATTAATGCTATATGATCTCATTGATCAGACAAATAAGGCAATACACTACATACAAAAAAATTTATCCAATGTCCAATGTATTCCCATTTAAATATATTCCAGGTATAATTCCAAATATTCAATTAACTCCAACAGAAACACAAATTGTTGAAGTTTTGAATAACTATACAAAACTTTATAATTCACAAAATACTGAATCGCCGATAACGCTAAGAATAACTGGAGGTTGGGTTAGAGATAAATTGTTAGATCATCCAAGTCACGATATTGATATTGGTATTGATAATTGTTCAGGTGAGTCATTTGTTACAGGATTAAAAGAATGGATGGAATCAGATATTAATAATTCTGAATCAAATAATAATATGCATAAAATCCATAAAATTAAGAAAAATCCGGATAAATCAAAACATTTAGAAACATGTACAACTAAAATATTTGGATTGGATATTGACTTCGTTAATTTAAGAAATGAAAAATATGCTGAAGATTCAAGAATACCAAAAATATCAACTGGCACACCAACTGAAGATGCATTTAGACGTGATGCAACATTAAATGCATTATTTTATAATTTATCAACTATGGAAATTGAGGACTTAACGGGATTAGGATTGAAAGATTTATCACAGGGTATATTGCGTACACCGTTAGATCCAAGGAAAACCTTTTTAGATGACCCATTAAGATGTTTAAGATTAATTAGGTTTTCATCAAACTATGGATTTAAAGTTGACTCAACAACAATTAATTCAATGAATAATAAGGAGATTAAAATTGCGCTAGAAAATAAAATTAGTAGGGAAAGAATTGGTGTTGAATTCAAGAAAATGATAATTAATAAAAGAGGTATAATTGGAGTTTTGCAAGCTTTAGACCTGATCAAAAAGGTTGATTTTTCATGTATTTTTGACCTTGGAGATACAAAAGTAGATAAAGAATGGTATAATGATTCAATAATTCAACAACATTTAGGGCCTGATATTTTAAAAGGCATTGATAATATTTTAAATTATCTAACTTCAATTATTAATAAAAATATGCTATCATTTAACAAAATATCGCATGATGATGATCAAATTATATTTTATTTATCCTTAATATTAAACAAATGGATGGATATGAAAATTAAATCTGGTAAAAAAGATAACTATGTTTCGTTGTTTTGTGTTTTAAATGGGGTTAAAATGCCACTAAAGTTAGCTGAAAACGTTTCTTTAATTACAAGAAATATTGAGAACGTTCAAAAAGATATACTAAATATTGAAAATTTCGAAAGAAGTGAAATTTCATATAAATTTGTCTTACCATTTAAAGATAAATGGGAATTGAATTTAATAATCAACTGTTGTTTAGAAATTTTTCAAAATTTCAACTCAATTGATGCTTTATTAAATAAATATAAAAAATTAATTGATAAAATTTATGAACTAAAGTTAGATCAATCCTATAATGAACAAGTACTACTAAATGGTAAAGAAATAATGAAACTGTTAAATAAAAAGCCAGGATCATGGCTGAAAGCAATTAGTGATAAATTATTCATTTGGCAATTAAATAATCCAACTAAAGGCAAGGATGAAATGATCGAATATTTGAAATGCATAACAGCGGATAATTAATGATTAAATAATTGTATAAAAATATAAATAAAATAGAAATTACTTAGATCTTAGTTTCCTTGACACCATGTCTCCAGATAGCAACATATGGGGTTTCACCATCTTCTCTGTAGTTCATTAAAACAATCATTGCATCAGGATCCATTGATTCACCAGTATAGAATTCCCAGTCTTTGAAAGAACCAATGACCTTCTTAACGTAAGCTGCAGCACCTTTTTCAAAAATTGGAATTTGATCAGGATTAGATTCAGCTAATTTTGCTTTAACAGCTTTCATGTAACCTTTAATGTAAGTTAAAAAAGATTTCTTATCAAAACCAGTTTGTTGTAATCTGAAAGAATAGACAACGTTGTTGAGGGTTTCAACACCTTCTTCAACATCATCATCACCACCTTCAGCTGATGGATTAGCACCAATATCAACATCACCACCTTGTCTGACTTGGACCATTTGACAGTCGGCTTCGTAGACAACATCGTCCACTAGCTTGACGTCGTAAGCATCGGATAATAATTCATCGCCGGAAAAGATATCAGTGAAAATAATCATTGTGTATAGAGTTGATTGATTGGTTAACAAAAAACAGGTCAAAAGAAGAGAGGTGTATAAAGTTGAACACTTCGAAGTGAAGAATTTTCCATTTTTTTTTTCACACGAATTGAAAATTGAAATTGAAACTGAAATTGAAAGTTGAAAATGGAAAAAAACACGTTTCCAGCCCACTGTTTTCGTCAATTCACATCCCGTCCGAGGGGTGTGAGAAGCACCGCCACCTCCTGCGCCACTCCAGCTTTGGTTGTTTGTGTTTGTAGCATGAATCGAGAAGAAGGAGAATCTGACCTGACTGTGTTTCCGATGTCTGTGTCTGGCACAAATCCAGGATGGATGGTACGAATTGTAATGGGCGGTGTTTGCGGACGTCGTTGTCGGATCTGCATTTGTTCGTGGGCAACGCATTCTCCAAATCGTGACAAACCTGCCTTTGTAGTGGTGTAGATGGTGCTTCCCATCAGATTGTGTTCTGAATGCGCCAGTATCGACGATACGTTAATGATAGTGCCCGCTTTCTTTTGTCGATTGCAATTTTTGATAAAATGTTTACACAAGATTATAGGGGAAATTAAATTCACATTCATTATATCTTGTATTTCCTTGCTTGGCGTACTCATCAATAACTTACTTTGACTCAATCCTGCACAATTTATCAATATATTAATATTTTTGAATTCTTCATTCTTAGTTAATGTACTTTCAATTGATTCTGGTCGGCTCAAGTCAAACTTAATATAATTATGATTAAGCGGTTTTATCTTCTCGAGTTCTCCGATTTCTAACCTCAGCAAATCTTCATTTCTTGATAATAATGTAATTTTACATCCTAAAGAGGTAAGTTTTTTTGCAATTGCATTTCCAATACCTTTAGATCCACCTGTGATTAATGCATGTTGGTTTAATAATGGTTTGGTCATTACTGATTGATCAAGAAGTGATTTGTAGTTTTATTTATGACAAGTTAACAGTGAAAATTTAGAATATCGGTTTCCAATATGCAGAGCGAGTCTATTATTTATACTACACAATATTTCTTACTTCTATAAAATCTATAAATAATCTCCACTTTTTATAATAATACAATTGTTTTCCAAACTAACATCTCTTTCGACATATTTAACGATCTTCACATCAAATCCTTTATTTATCATTGCAAATTTTCTCGATTCATCTAAAATTCTCCTCATTTTTAATCCAACATCTTCCCTTTCCTTGAAAGATAATCCGGTAAAGTGTCCACAAATATCTGATTGTAACATACCTGGTGAAACACCATTTGTTGCCCATGCAAACATTTTACGGAAATAATTAAAATTTGTTTCATTGATATCAAAATTTTCTCTCAAATACATTTTAGAATCTTCAAGTAACCATTCATATTTACAGCAATGTCTACAGCACATTGCAATTAAACATCCATTGAATTTACCATCTGGTAAATCTCTTGATTCATTGATTAAACACCTCAACGTTAAATCTGTTGCAACCCCACATAGGTGTTTCGAAATACCTAAATACTTGGTACTTCCACAATTAAATTCTTTTAATGCTTCACTTAATTTTAAATCTTTTATATCAACTTTCAACCTTTTAACCACGTCATTATTGAATCCAGAATCTTTACTATCATTTATAATTTTATTATCAAATTTCACTCGTGGATTATCTCTATCCACCAACAGATATTTATTAGAAGTTTGTGAATCGTTATTTATTTCTTTAACTGCTTTATTAAAATATCTTGAAAACTCTGCCCTTCCGCAACCAAATTCGACTATGATTCCTGGATCTTCACCGGGTTTAACCAATCCATTATTCACAAGTTGCCCAATAAGACTACTTTGCTGTCTTATATGTTTTAAGTTACTTAGTTCTCTAAATCTTTCTTCTAACCCTTGCTTAAATTCATTATTTTCTAATAAAAGTTCATCATTTTTAAAAAGCTCATCGTGTTTTTTTATTAATTCGGTAATCAATGTATTCCAATACTCATTATTAATTTCATTGCAAACATCAACATTTTCAACATCATTTACATTATAATTCACCTTAAACCATGGTATATTTTTATCTTTATCTTCTATTTCCTTTTGATTTTTAGTGACGTTACATATTTTAAGATGTTTTGTTAATTTATCTTCCCAGATTGAATGTGAATTATCAATTGGACATTTGATTCTTTTTATAATTTTCCCACTTTTATCTAACTTACTTATTTCTGATTCTTCAATTGAAGTGCCATTAGTTTGAGAGTTTATGTGCGCAAAACAATAAACTTGTCCTTTTCTGACTTGTAATCCACATTTTCTGTTTTTTCTTGGGTTCATATATGAACATTTATTAAGTGCTTGTTTTTGTTTTGTACTTTCATCGATGATGTTAGAGTTTGCAACTTTTGGACCTTTAACTTTCGGATCTGCAAAGTTTGAATCATCAACTTTTTGTTTTTTAGTAAACCGTGAATCTTCTATATATTCATTCATTAATATTCACTATTAAAAGACTTTCTTTTGAAGCTGAAAATTTACTGAAGAAGTGAAAAAATTGATATTTTTGCAAAACTCATTAAAGGTGTAGATTTAAGGCTGTGCACTTACGAGCCCCAAACAAAAATACTAAAAACTAAAAACTAAGTACTAAATACCGAATGTTAATTACGACTATAATTATTAGTTAGTAATTATTAATACAAACAGTTATTTATATAATAAAAATAACATGAAATGGATAGATGAAGAAAAAGAACAGTTAAAGAACAATTTTGAATGAGTAAATTAGATCATTGAAATGCATAAAAGAAATGAAATAGTTTAAACAATTATTAAAACAAAACTTGAATAATAAATCATTAAATTCATCTGTTTTGTCAAGCATAATCAATGATATCCATTTTCTTGATTGAGGTAAAAGTAGATAAGTGTAATAGAAATTTGAATCTTAATACAATTGGTTGAATTTTTTATAAATATTAAAAAAAGAAAATAATAGCCATAAGCATGATATATAAAACATTATTCAACTCATATTTTTTAATTTGAATATTTTGCATGAATATGAGATAAAGGATAATATAGAAAGTTGACAAAATATAGTAAGCTGAAATAAAATGAAAATATTATATACTCACATTAACTTATTTCTTTTCAATTTGGTTTTCCAAGGTTCTAATATGGGTTTCCATATTTCTGATTGTCTTTTGTAGTAATAAAATATCAGAAATAATCGCATTTGAAGATGTTTTATATTCATCTAATAAATAATAGTAACATCCAAAACCTGTAATTGAAACACCTGCAAAAAATCCAAAAAGAACGCCCTTCAATGAGGATGATCTTGGAGTTGTGAAGGTTGAGGACATTCTCTTGGATGTAATGGTTTGGATTGATTTTCTGGATAATTGTGCAAACATCGTAACGTAATTGGCTTGTAAGTTGATTATTAGTAAAATTGATCATTCATTAACATCTTGAAATCTTCAATGATGTTTTCATGTCCCTCACAAACTAGCAAAAATCAAAAAAATAAGAAAATGAAAACTCGAAAATCAAAAATCAAAAATCAAAAATTGAAAATCAAAAGTTAAAGAATCAATTTCAATTCGCACACTCAACTTGATTGGATAGTTTCAAATCGATACCTTCATAGTTACTACATTTAATATTTAATATAATTAAAAATACCTGATGGTTGATGATACTTTACAGATAAACAAAGTTTAAATAAATTGATAAACTAATACAATAATCTATATAGAGCACGCTTAATCGAATAAACCGAAACCCATGTCATCATCTTCTGATTCTTCGTCTTCTTCTTCAGCTGCAGCTGCAGTTTCGGTAGAAGCAGAAGCAGCAGCAGCAACTGGAGCAGCAGCAGCATAAGCATCTGGGTTTGCAATTCTGTCCTTAATTTGTTCAGAACCTTCGTAAGTGTATTCAGTAGCAACGGATAATGCAAGAATGTTCTTGTAAGTGTTGACAATTTGGTGAGAAACTGCAGCAACAGTTGGGTAACCAGAAGCTAAGGAAATTTGAGTGATGGCAGAAACAGCAGAAGTGAAGTGGCTTAATAATTCTTCATCAGTAATATCTAAGATAGAAGCTGGGAAGATGTTACCTTCGTTGAAAACTTGAATAATAGTTAAACCATAAGTAAATGGAGAAATGTTTAACATGTTTAATAAGGAAGCTTCAGAAGGACCAACCTTTTGGTCTGCAGTTAAAATCTTAACATCAGTGGTAATTTCAATGGTACCTCTAGCAATCTTAGTTGGAACACCTAAAGCTTGGAAGAAAGAGGTCTTACCTGGTTCCATACCAGTGTTACCTGCTGGAACCCAGACATCAGCTGGTGCAATAGCACCTGCTCTTGCTGGAGCTGCAACCTTGTTTGCTAAAATAACATCCTTAATTGTCTTTAAGTCAGCATTGGTAAAAATGAAACCAATGTTACCTCTAACTAAAGGCATTAATTTTTCGTATTCTGGGAATTCAGAAATGAAACCTCTCATAGCTCTTCTAACCATGGTGTTCTTACCCATTAAGACGACAGCGTCTTTTCTTAAGGTCTTTCTGATTTCGTGCATTTGTTGGGATGAAACATTATCAACACCGACAACGAAAACTGACTTGTATTCTTCAACTAATTGTCTTAACTTGGAGAAGTATGCGACTTTCTTTTCTCTGGTAGCTCCCATTTCGTTTGTATGTACGTTAGGCTGTTTAAAGCTGACTGATAAAAGAGAATGTTGATAGGAGTAGTTATCTCTTACATCTACAAACTTTTCATTTTCGTTCTCGCTAGGGTGAAAGAGAAAATCTTGAAAATAAAAACTGCGTGGGTTTTTTTGAGAGGGTTTGGTGATATTCAACTATCACGTGCACAAACTACAAAACCCTTTTTTCTAAAATCAAAACTGAATTATTATGTACTATGTAAATTTTACTCTTTATTCTAATACATGAATACAACACAAATTTATTTAAAGACCTCCTATTTTTGGGAATTTAACATTTCTGCTAACATTTCAGACATCGTGTCAACCCCCCATTCTATTCTTGCACGTTGTTTTTTACCCTTAATAAATAGACTGTCTCTAATTTTATTATTTAGAAAGTATTGTAGTCCCTTCATTAATAAAGGCTGTTCATCACATTTGTTGACTCGTTCTGCCATAATTTTACCAGAATACGTAATGCCTTTAGTACCCTTCTTATTTTCACTACTGTCAAATGAATGAACAGCTGATTTTTTACCGATCACATCAAGAATTGTAATTAGCAAAATTTCAAGGAAAATTTTAACATCGGATGATGCAGTAAGAAAGTTAATAATTCTTAAAACATTCAATGACAATGATCCTTCACCAAGTAAAAATCCAAAAAATCTACCCATATTTAGAATTTTCCATAATCTTTCATCATCATTTGCATCTACTAAAATTGTTGTTGTTGATTCGTCATCACCATCCAATTCTTTGATAAAATCCCATAAATTTAGTTGAAATGATCTTCTCATTGAATGGTCATCACATAATTTTTTAGCTAAATATGAGTAATATGGATTACTTGTTGATTCTATTGTAGCACAATGCATTAAAATATTTGGAATTTCCCCCTTTTGTGATTTTTTTAGATTTAGTTTCTCTAATTTTGCAAATGAATCCATAAAATCTTCCGCTGACATTATGGAAATAAAAATTGCTCTTCTTATATCTGTATTCATTCTACATTGTTTTGCTAATTCCAACCAATTAACATCTAAACTACCTGATAACTCATCCTTGTCATTTATCAAAGTATCATTAAAATTTGATGTTTTATCAACAGCTGATTTCTCATGTTTAGCTGAAGGTATATCATTAATATCATTACCTTTCCATGCGGAACCGACTAACCACCATTTACCCCTCTCTTCAATCTTTTCAATATCATCTAAATTAACTTTAATAGCATCGAGGTTTCTGCCACTATTGATTGAACCTAATTGTTTTTTAAGTCTATTAACCATTGATGTTGCATTTTCATTTTCTAAGTTTTTCAATCTATTATTTTTTAAATCTGTAATCGTATCAATTAAAAATCTTGATCTTGTTGATGTTTTGATACCTTTACTCTCGTTTTCTTTGACAGATTTAGTTAACTCTCCAATAATTGATGTTAATGCAGTTGAATCGTCAGTTCTTAATTTAGAACCACAAGATCTAATTAACTTTAACAATACATCCGTTTTTAGTTCTGTTGGATTGGTGATTAACTTCATCTTAATTATATCATAAATTAATGTTGAATTAATAAAATTTAATGTGTATAAATAACCTAATAAACCGGTTATATTCAATAATTCTTGCTTTGTTCTTGATGTACTATCGATATTTTTTGTGAATTCCTCAACAATTTTTTGAATTATAAATGCACCAAATTCAACGCCTTGTAATTTATAAATTGCAACAATTGCACTTGCATACAAAACTAAGAAACTTTCTAGCATTGGAGTTGATATTGAAACTGATTGAAGAATAACACTCAAAATTGCTTCACTGACAAATTGTCTTGGATTATCATTATATGCATTATTCAATTCTTGAATAACACTATTTAAGTTTGGTTCTGATAATTTATTAAATGGACCTTTCACTAATCTAACAAGTTTTTTCCTTGTTTCTGAATCTACATCATTTTCACCCATTGCCATTTTCTTTCTTAAGGCTGGTGGAATATACTTCGATCCCGCTGTCACGGGTTCTTGTTCTACAGTTGGATCAACTGGAGCCATATATGGATTTTCTTTGACTCTTGGACCATCATTTTCTGAACCTGAATCAAATTCTGAATCTGAACCTGCGTCTGAACTTTCAAGACCATACATCTCCTTCAAAAGTGCTCTGTCGTCATCATCCAAATCAGCATCATCATCAAAATCATCAGAGTTAACTTCATCTTCATTTTTATCATCATTATCGTCATAACTACTAGACTTCGGTGTTCTTTTTCTACTTTCTTCTTCTTCACTTTTTGATTCTTCTAAATCATCAAAATCCATTCCGTCATTGAAATCTAAATCTAGACCGTCGAATAACCCACCAATAAAGTCATCATCTCCTTGTTTAGAAACACCTTTCTTCGAATCAATACCTAATTTTTTTGCATAATAATTAACATCATCATCATCTTTCTTGAACAATTCTCTATCGTGATGAGATACAATTCCCTGGGTTTCTTCCGTTACTTTTTTCGTCTCTTTTTGCTTTTTTGCTTCGTTTTGTTGTTCTTTCTTTTCTTTCTTTTCTTTCTTTTCTTTCTTTTCTTTCTTTTCTTTCTTTTCTTTCTTTTCTTCATCATTATCAACCACATCATAATTATCCATAAAATCAAGACCTTCAAATAATGCACCAACAAAATCATTTTCATCTTGACGGTTCAAACTTTTTTTGGCATCAATACCAAGTTTTTTTGCATAATAATCAACATCTTGGTCATCTTTATTTGAATTAAAAGATGGAACAATTTCTTCGTCTGAGTAAGAAACACTTTCATCTACTTCACTTTGATCATTGCACTCTTCTTCTTCTTCTTCATCTGATAAACTATCATCACTTAGATCAGTTTCCTTGACAATTTTTAGGTTTAATAAACTTTTTTTATTTCCTTTTAATGCTGCAAGCTTTTTCATGACTTCATTTTGATCTTCATCCAATTCTTCTTCGGAATCATCATCTATAATTTCATCCGTTTCATTCATCGCTTCACTGCAATCAGATTCATCAAACTCATCACTTAATTCATCTTCTTTCACTATTCTAACAATATTATTTTTAAGTGATTTCTTACCCTTTAATGCAGCTAATTGGTTCATTACATCTTGTTGTTCATCATCAAATTCTTCCTTATCTGAATTCATGTCTTCTTGGTTATTGTCATCTTCTTCAAAACTTATTTCATCGTCATCTTCTAATTCATCTTCTTTGACAATTCTAATTTCAGGACTACTAGATGTTTTTTTACTTTTAATTTCAGCAAGCTGGTTCATGATATTTCTCTGTTCATCATCTAAAACTTCTGCCTCTTCTTGAAAATCATCATCATATTGATCATCTTGTCCAGATCCACTCCCAGATATGGAATCATCTTCCAATTCATCTTCTTTAACAATCCTGATATCTGATTTTGTTGACTTTTCTTTTTTTGATTTTAATGCAGCTAATTGATTCATAATTTTCTTCTGTTCATCATCAAATCCTTCAAATTCATCATCGCATCTATCCATTTTTTCTTCTTCTGAATCGCTTTCCGAAATATCATCATCTTCGAGATCAGATTCTTGAACAATACGAATACTACCTAATTTTGAATTGGATTTTCTGCCCTTCAACGCAGCAAGCTGGTGCATGATTGATTCTTGTTCATCATTTAATTCATCAAATTCAGAATCTAAATCTGAACCTGAGTCGTCCTCATCTGTATTTTGATATTCACCCCTCTGGACTTGCTTTAATTGTTTTAAAGTCTCTATTAAATTGTGAGCTTCTTCTTCATCTTTTTCATCTTGCAAATCATCTTCACTGTGACTGAAGAATTGTTCACTATCTTCACTATCATCAGCAAACTCATTTTCCCATTTTTCAAAATCTACATCAATCTCATTATCTGAAGCTGATTCTCGTGCGGGAATTTCACGGATATCATCATGATCACTAAAAGAAACACGTTTTCTTTTCTCTTGTTTTGACGTATTCTTCTTGATCGGCATATCAATGGTGACTGATTTTTTAGTATTGAATTTTGGCTTATTCTTTGAATTACTACCCTTCTTCTTTTGTAATTCATATTCTTTTTGCCTTTGTTTATGTTGTTCTTTGAACTCATTGGTTGTATGCTGTTTTTCTTTCTTCTTATTCATACGTTGTTGTTTTCTATTTTCTTTACGATGTATTACTGAAGGACCTTTTATTCTTTGACGTTTTGTGAATCTTTCATCATCTTCATAATTTCCATTATCTCTGATACTATCCAACATAGTACCAGGAATATTAATTGTGTGTCTTTTTTTCGACATGGTTGTTGATTTGATTATTTTGTAGAGTAACAATAAAAAACCAAATGGTTGAAGAAAAAAAATAGTTTGTAATTCATGTTGAAATTTCATTTTTTTTTTTAGGAGTCGCTTTAAAATTTGAAGTTTGTCACTCAGGGCAGGGTTCTTAGTTTAGAAGACGACCCAAATATAAAGAGACAATAGAACAGCCATGAACAGACAGGAAGCATTTAAGTTGATCAGTGAATGTGTGTTGTTATCAACCGCATCATTTTCGGTATACTATTTATTATCTACGTTTTTAGGAGATCCCAGCCATCGAAATAATGATGAAAAGGATCGTACAGCAAAACATTTACAAGCATTAAAGAATAAATCACCTGAACTGAAAAAAGTCTTATCTTCATTATCAAATTATGAAAAAATATTACTAGCATACTTAGTTCCATCAAGTGATATTAGTGTTGAATTTAATGATATCGGTGGTTTAGAAGATATTGTAAGTGATCTACGTGAAAGTGTAATTTTACCACTAGTTTATCCCGAATTATTTACTCAATATGGTTCATTATTAGCTGCTCCTAAAGGTGTTTTGCTTTATGGACCTCCAGGTTGTGGTAAAACAATGCTTGCGAAGGCACTTGCAAAGGAAAGTGGTTCGAATTTTATCAGTATTAGAATGTCAACAATTATGGATAAATGGTTTGGTGAAAGTAACAAATTAGTTGATGCATTATTTAGTTTGGCAAATAAACTTCAACCTTGTATTATATTCATTGATGAAATTGATTCGTTCTTAAGAGAAAGAAGTTCAACGGATCATGAAGTTACTGCAACTTTAAAAGCAGAATTTATGACTTTATGGGATGGATTAGTTAGTTCAGGACGTGTTTTAGTTTTAGGTGCAACTAACAGACCAGGTGACATTGATTCAGCATTTTTAAGACGTATGCCAAAGAGATTTAGCGTTGGATTACCAAATGATGATCAGCGTAAAAAGATTCTAAACAAATTGTTAGTAGATGTTGAGGTTGATTGTGATATTAATGAGCTAATAGATATTACTGAGGGTATGAGTGGATCAGATTTAAAGGAGCTATGCCGTAATGCAGCTGTTAATTCAACAAGAGAATATATCCGTAAACATTTAATTGATAATAATGGTGAATTTATCAATAAAGGAAACGAGATTTCATTGCGTCCTTTAAGAATGAAAGATTTCTTAGACGCAATGGATCCAGAAAAAGTCATGAAATTAAAATCAACTACAGACTTGGATTAGCTCAATAAATGGAAAACAATTGAGATAATACGTGTTTTCAATCAATATTGGTGTCTTTTTTTTGTATATATTTATAAAATTTCAAATAAGAAATGAACGAATAGAATTATGTATTTTTAATTATCATTGAAGTACTAGTACTAGTGTATCCTGGACCAGAATCCCAAACAATAAACGTAACAGCTTATCTAAGGAGTTCCAGGAAATCAAGCCCTTATTTTTTTAAAGAACAAGACAACATCAGTCTAGGCCTCGTTTTGAATCCAAATACCACACAATCAAGTAAGAGGATCTTCGAAGAGGCCTTGCTTTGAAAGAAGAAGAGGAAGAAAAGAAGAAGTAATAGTAACAGAAGTTGTTTTCTCAATAACTTGAATTTTTCATTCTCTCTGCCAGGTTGCAAAGATAAAAAAATGCGGGTTTTTATTAGCTATGAGGGCTTTCTTCCAGCCACTATATGCTTGCTAATTATACATGTAGATGCAGTTTTGACTTTTGGTTTTTGACATTAGAAATAAAGTAAAACAAAACTTTTTGGACAAACATCTACAGGAATTTAAATACAATACAAGGAATTTTAAGTGGACTTGCTGGTGTTTGGTGGAAATCTAATCTTTTCCTTGAAAAACTTTCAAAACATTTTTTCTAAGAAAGTTGTTGTAAATTAAGTTAATTATATAGTTAAATAAATTATAATGTGACAATATGTGAATATAAGAAAAGGAATCTATATATAAAAGTCTTTTGATCAGGTGCCTTTAAGTTTTAAATGAGATTAGGCATCTTCTGGTTCAGTAATTGATTCTCCTTCACTTGCACCTTTGAGTTTTTCATGTGCATAAATATTAGATTGAACATAAACATAAACGATAGTTGTGCCACCAATGACAACGGTGAATAATAAAAGTAATAAATTTAAAGGAATTGGATTCATTTTGAAAGTTGTATGGGTAAGTTTATCTAAAACAGATTGTAAGAAGTTAACAAAACCTGCAACTGTCATGATTGAACCATAGACAGTACCAAAAGTTTCAAAACCAAAGACCTTAGCACAATAATCGGAAATAGAGGTATAAAAGAATGGACGATAAGCAACAAAAATTAAAACATTAATAACACCTGAAACAAATGAATTCTTTATAACACCGAGAATACCAATTAATAAAGAAACTGCTAATAAACCGATTAAAACGATTGAAGTTGAAAAGGTATCAAGAAACATACCAACAAAAGGAATTGAAATAACACCACCTAATGGTAATGCAATATCAAAGATTTTGTTAAGTGCAGTTGCTGCCTTATAAGAACCTAAAAGATAAACATATTGAGAATTAACAGTTGCAACAAAATAATTTAATCTAAGCATTTGAATGGTGGCAAATAAACAAATGAGAATGAACCACCAGGTTTTAAATTGATAAGATGCTGAATAACCATGTAAAATTCCAAAAATTGAAAAAGATAATTCAGTTTTTGATTTTGCTGCATCTTCAATTTCTTCTTCGATATAAATTGATTTATAAGCATCACCTAAGGAAGAACGTCTTCTTTCAAATTGAGGTGTAGGTAATAATGAATCACTTTCATTTGATTCATTTGAAACTGTATTATGGAAATGATCTTCCTGCGCTGCAGCAATTGAAAGAGCTCTTTGTTCATCAGTTGGATTTGGAATTAATTCAGGTGGGGGAGTTAAGTAAGATTCTTTTGGCATAACTAGAAATTGAACAACAATAATAAAAATTGGAACTATTAAATAAAACTTATAAAAAGTTCCTAGTTTGAAAAATTCTGGATATGATAAGTAAATTTTCTTATAGAATAAGAAAACTGCAGATGATGTATCAAATGCACCTGTTAACAAAGCAAGAACTAATCCTGACTTTTCAGGGAACGCATTTGATAATTGAAATGATGAAATATAAGAAAATGGACCACCTAATGCCATAAGTGAATAACCAATAAGATAAGGATCAAATAAATTTAAAGAAATGATTGACTTTGCATAAATAAAGGTGAATGATGCTAATAATAAAAAGAAAGCACCAATTAAACCACATAATCTTGGACCATAAGTATCTAATGTACGACCAATAATTAAAGCAGAAACATTGGTTAAAGCAGCGCCAACTGTGAACATCATGTTTAATTTTAAATCCTGTTTGGTACATTTTGAAACAAAACCTTCTGTTGTAAAGTGATCATTTGATAAAGGTGTAAGGTTAGATAAAAACGTAGTAAACATATTAGATTCAATATCAGAGTTTGAAGAATTTGTAATTTCACAGATATTTTCGTAAATGCCTTGATCAATTAAAGTTGGTTTCAAAGCAGCAAATCCAAAAATTGGACCAGCACCAAAGAGACACCATACGACGGCACAGGCAACTTGTGCATACCTCCTGCGTTCTGAAGCTTCAAAGAAGTACATTGGGGGGAGGGGGTAAAAATTATGTGAATAGCGTTTAAAAAACAGTATAAAAGACCATATGGAGTGGATATAATAGATATTGGCAACTGCATCTCTTTTATTCTTCTTTTATCTAGAAAAGAGAGAAAAAATTTGTCCGGTTTTGATAAAGAAAAACGCGGGCTTCTCCGAAACGGGAAGTTTGGTATTTTTTTGCAATTATGAATTCTCGTTATATATTAATTCTTGATTCTTAAATATTCTTAATTCTTAATTCTTAACTATACATACGTTTGTTTTTTGTTTTTTTGTTTTTCGACTTCGCGCCAGTTTCATCAATTTTTGGTTTTGTTTGATGTTTGTTTTTGACACTTGCACTTTCAGCTGAGCTTTCTGGAATATGTTGTTTGTTAACCAAATTGTTAATTAATGATTATATCAACAACACAATGAACTTGCTACGACAATGTATGTTGATATCTTTCTTTTTTGCATCATAATTAAACATGCATACTAACATATAACTCCTTTTGTTCTTCCTTCTAGTTGATTTGAAACATTCTCCAAACGGTTTTGTGACTTGTATTCACCATATTTCATTCTTGGATTTATTGTTAGTTGGTACAATACTAGGAGAACTATACATTTATGATGCATCCAAGTTATCATCAATTGATTCATCTTTATCCTCATCCGCATTGTTAGCTTCAAAACAATTCAACCAACCAATTCTATCAATTGACCATTTTGAACATACAGTTTTCATTTTACATCCATATGTTACTTCATTCTCAAATATTGATATTAATGGTGAAACAAATTTTATTGAATGCAATAAATTGGGCATCGCTAATGATTGTACATTTCAAATGTTGAAAATAAATGAAAATTCGAATTATCTTATACTTGCAACTAATAGTGGTATTTTATCATTATATAATTTACCTGATTTAACAATACTTGATCAAATCAATATAAATTCTAAAATTCAAGTATTGGATATTTATTTAACATATTTAGTAGTAGCTACAGATAAAGGGAATAATAGAATATTTGATTTATCTTGTAAAAGAATTGTTGAACTAAAATGTCAAGAATCAGGGTTTAAACTTCCAATAACAACAGATTTGAAATTTTTTGATACAATAAGTGATATTAATAATTTACCACATGAACTAAAATATGCACAGACAGGGTTAGAAGGGAAGGTTTCAGTTGTGACTACCAAGATAGAGTCACAAACAGAGCCAACAGTTACAATTAATACAGCAGCAAAATCTGCACCAGTATCAATGTCATGTTCAAATACTAATCCAAGTGGAATAGTTATTTTGAATGAACCAAAAAAGTTTATTTTTCGAGCACATAGATCTAAATTAAGTGATGATACAATGTTAATAGGGCCGATTTACTCATTGAATGCTGTTGGTGCTAATTATCTGATAACTGCTGGTTATGGAGGTGATTCTAATGGTAGCATTGAAGGTAGCATTTCATTTTGGGATGTTGCACAAAAAAAACGTGTTAAGTTTTTTAAGGGGTTCCCCAAAACGATTGTTCAAACCAATTCCTGGACAGATTCCAATGGATGTCTAATCATAGTATGTGCCTGCAGTGACGACAGTTTTAAAAACATGGCAGCCGGGTCGGACTTCACCCCAAACAACACAGTTCTCTCCCTGGTGGTGATGAAGTGAAGAAACATATAAAAAGAACAACACGAACCCGAAATAAGCTTTCACAAACGGTTTCGAACGCGCCGTTGTGCGTTTCTCAGTTTTTTTTTATTTTTCATGATTTTTCATTTTTCATTTTTCAATTTCCAAGCCACTTTTTCTCCTCCTATGAGAAAAGATTGAAAAATGCAAAATGCAAAGTGCAAAATGCAAAATGAAAAATAAAAAATGAAAAGTGTTCTTTACTTCATCGAGGAATTGATTGGAGATTCAAAGTTGGAGATTTCAGCTTTCTTAGGGTCTTTTCTTCTCTTTTTCTGGATTTTTGTCCTGTTTCTGTTTTATCTTTTTCTTCAATTAAGGCCAGCACCTCACATCTCCACCCTATGGTCAATAATCAATCGAATTTGGACAGGAAAACTTCCACTGATGCTTCCAAAATTACAACTTCTCCAACAGACTTCTTATCTGGTTTGAAGAAATTGTCAAAAAGTGCCCAGTTTTATTGGTATCTAACGCTACTTTTAACTGAATGGTTTGGCATTCTGTGTGTTATTACTTCCTTTTGGCGTGGTTCTGCAAACCCAATAACCATAAAATATTATTCTTTAGCTTTATCTTCGATTCTAACAACTTATCTGATTATTCTAAGGCAAACTTATAAAAATAAACCAATTTCTTATTTTATTGGTCAAATCTGGCATTTAATTGAACATTTATTTACTAAACAACATACTAATAGTTCTTCTTCACCTTCTTCACCAAAAAAAAATTCAAGTGCTGGCACTAATTCCTCAGTTAATAAATCATCAAAATCTTACCCAAATTCAAATCCTTCAACCAAACATAATATTCTGCGTGATGAAAATATTCAATATTTATTTTTTGCTTCATCACATTGGTTACTAGCAGCTCCATTTTTTGGTGCAATAAATCCATCAATTTTATACTCATTTACTATTTATGCATTCTTTCATGCAATCACTTATACAAAAAATAATATAATTCCAATTTTACCGTTCATTTCTGCCCAAACAAAAAACAAAATGTGTTCAATATTAACACAATTTAATTCTACTTTCCATTCAAGATCCACAACTTTGGCTGCAAATACTGAAGTTTTGTTGATTACCTTTTATTTAAGTCCGTTAGTTAAATTATTTTTCAGAATTGCGTTAGGTAGATTTTGGTATTCTTCTTATGGTGGTACAGAACAATTTTGGTACGATTTTAAAATCATTATTTTATTTTTAGTTACCGTTATTTTTTTACGTGCAAGATACTTAATGAATGATCGTACCCGTACTAGAATTGATGAGTATGATTTAACTCTTAATAGATTAGTTTGGAATCCAGTGATCCCACAACCTTTAAGGCAGGTTCTTATTGGTTTCAGAGCTGTCGTTGGTAGATTTATTGAAACAATGAGCGTTGTTTAAGTTTCAAACATTTTCAATATAGTTAATTATTACCATAATTATTATCCTTTTCTGCAACATTAAGACCTCTACTTTCATACTTGTCTAATTATCAACTAATCAACAATCACTCACTCGATTCATTCGTTTTTTTTCTTTTCAGTTCACTCATTTTATCTACACTAAATACTAAAAAAATAAAATAAAAAAAATCTTATTTTAATTAATTTCTTAATTTGCAAACATACAGTCCATTCATGTGTGTTGTCTATTTTATAACTAATAAAAAGGTGTATAACTAACTGTATAATTTTAATTACGAAAAACCTATATATAGCCTTACATTTGATCAGAATACACAACACAGAACATGATACAAACCCACAGAAAAATCACATTGCGGAATTCTCGCAAAATCTGATCATTCTGATACATCATTATCCTTTTCTCTAATTCCTAATTCTTTCAAATTCAACTATCTACTCCACTGCAATTTATTGTTAAAATAGTAAACCGCTCTATTTTAGCTTCATATAAGTTCATTCAAACAAACTTAACAAAAAATATCAACTACAGAAAAAATTATATATATCAAGATCCATCATTTTTTCATTTTTATTAGACAGTTTTTTTTAAAAACCTAAGAAGCATATTTTATAACTATATTACTTATTTACACTAAACTGCATTCATTCAGACATAAGCATCATAACTTTTCATAATTGCATAAAATGGCATCGGTATCTGCAAAAAAATCGGTTTCAACAAAAACTATCCCAAGTAAGTCGATACCAAAAAAAGCACCACCATCTTCATCACCGTCATATAGTATTATACCATCAAATGCTTCACCATCTAAAAATCATGTGAATGGAAATGGAAATGGAACTGTGAATAATGGAAGAACAATTGCAAGGAAAACTCTACCACTTGAAAACAGCCTATCTGAGTCTTTTATAACATTACCACCCTGTGCACATCTTTCAAAAGTCTTAAACTCAAATTCCAAAGATGCAGTTTTAAAATCATACTCTGCCGGAATGAATATTGTAGTTGTTGGCTCACTTTCAAAAAATTCAAGCTTAGAAGCATCTTCATTGTTGTCAAGCTCTAAAAACCAAAATAATCGTTCAATTATCAACTATTACAATCGAAAAGGTCAAAAAGTTACGATCAGCACATTACAAAAAGAAAGATCAAAAATTTTATTTTGTAAAGAATGTAATGATTTAAATTTAAAACAACATAATAATCTATTCATGTGTCTTCAATGTACAAATATTGGATGTTGGACTGAAAAACATGCCTATAGTCATGCAAAATCAACAGGACATGTTTTTGGTATGTTTAATTTGCTAAATTTTTAATCAATTGGCAATTTATTTCAATTTTACTATCATTTTTAAGAGCTAATGCATACTTTTTCCTGAATTAAAAATACTAATACACTTTTTTTTTTGTTTCTCTTCTCTCTTTTCTTATAGGTATTAATGCAAATAATGGTGAACTTTTGTGTGTTAAGTGTGGTGATTTAGTATCACATCCATTACTTGAAAGTATTAGATACAGTGCAATAAAAAATGCTGGATTACTGGAAAATTTTCCTGGGCTACCATATTTTCAAGTCGATCATACAATTGAAAACCGTGAAAGAATTAATAAATCAACTAGGATCCCTTCATTTAAAGAAACGACTGGATTACGTGGATTTATTAATTTAGGATCAACGTGTTTTATGTCATCAGTTTTGCAGACATTGATTCATAATCCCTTTTTAAAACGTTATTATTTGAGTGGGTTACATTCAAACTGTCCAAAAAGCTGTTCTGAATGTATGTCTTGTTGTCTCAACGATATTTATCAAGATTTTTATACTAATCCTGCCATTATTGGTTATGGTTTAACATCATTTATTGAAGCTGCATGGAAAGTTAAAAGGACATTAGCCGGTTATAGTGAACAAGATTCACATGAGTTTTGGCAGTTTTTGATTCATCAAATTCATAAAAATGACACAACAAGTTCAAAATACATTAAAAATAAGGAAAGTACGCCTGCATTTGAAAATAATAAGTTAAAACTATCAGCTGAATTTAATTGCGATTGTATAATTCATAAAGTATTCTCTGGTAGTTTAGAAAGCACTTTAACATGTACAGTGTGTGGTAAAAATAGAAAAATTGAAGATCCAATGTTGGATGTTTCGTTAGAAATTCAAGACAAACAAAATAATAAAAAAATTTCATTAAATGATTTACATTCATGTTTTAGAAAATATGCAAGAATTGAAGAATTGGATGTTCTATATGAATGTACTTCATGTAATAAAAAAACAAAAGTTACAAAAAGTTTAAGACTCAAAAATCTCCCACCTGTTTTAAGTATTCAGTTAAAAAGATTTGAACATATTGGTATAAGTTCAAAAATCGATTATCATATAAGTATACCATCAATTTTAGATATTAGAGATTATGTTTCTGATTCAAATATTTCAAATCAAAATACAAATTATCAGTTATTTGCCGTGATATGTCATTTAGGTAATGTTAATACAGGTCATTACTTGGCTTACGTTAAGAATAATAATGGTATTTGGTTCAAATTTGATGATGCAATTATTACAAGGGTTTCCGAAGATGATGTTAAAAAAGTTAATGCTTATATGGTACTGTATTGCGTTAATGAATACATGTAATTGTTGTTATGTTTTATTTATTTTTGTTAAATAAAAGTATATGTTAATAATAATATAGTACTTGCAGTTTTTTCTGTGAATTAATGTTTACCAAAAAAATAAGGATAGTTAATATAGTTAAACATAAGCAAAATTAATTGTTATGCCATAGTAAACGCTACGGACTCCATCATAATGTATTTTTTGACTATCAACTTTAATCCCATACTTTTTACAAATAAAGAATTAGAAATGATTGTTGCATAAATATCAATAATTAATTGAATGGACTTTTTAATGCATTTGTTTATTCAGTTGGCAAACGGTTTTGAAAATAAACTTCACAATTTTCAAAGAAACTTATCGTACTTTTTTAAGCAATTGTTTTATTTCATCTTCCAGCCATTAAA
Source organism: Pichia sp. NRRL Y-12830 (assembly GCA_030564565.1). Classification (NCBI taxonomy): domain Eukaryota; kingdom Fungi; phylum Ascomycota; class Pichiomycetes; order Pichiales; family Pichiaceae; genus Pichia; species Pichia sp. NRRL Y-12830. The sequence goes on from JAJLVO010000030.1 coordinate 55,848, forward strand.
GCTAGAAATTGTTATCAAAAATAAAAACTATAGATTTTATATAAAATAAAATATTTGTTTTAGTATATTATGTTACATTAACTAAAAAAATCATCGTCTGATTCGTCATCAGATAGATTACTTTTACTTTGTCTTATACTTTTCTTTTGAAATCTTAATTTATGAGACTCTTTCAAATCATCGTCTAGATCTTGATTTATAATTAATCTTTTATCCTTTGAATCCAAACAACCAATGTCAACAAGTAAGGCTTCAACATCTTTCAATTTTGTATCTTTCCCGTTCAACATCAATAATGTAACTAGTTGTTTAACTAGTTCACCGTCTTTATAAATCAAAATTGTTGGGCAATTCTCAGCTGGATATCCTTCGATTGCTCTTTTACCTTCAATCTCACAAAATTTTATATCTTTAAATATCAAAGCTGCTTCTCTAATTATAGAACCTAAAACTCTTGATTGGATCTGACTTTCACTTAATAAATGAACAAATACAACATTATTTTTGGATGCATCTGTGACTTCTGTTTGCCATTCAGGCTTTGAAATTGGATAAACCGATCCAAATTTTTCATTACTAGCAAGCTGTCTCATTTCAGCCATTCTTTTTTGTTTATAGATTTCAAGAAAATCTTCATCTTCTTCATCTTCTAACTCATCCAACTCTGATAAATCCAAATCTTCTAATCTATTTTCATGTTGTCGTGTAATAGCATCTGCAATTACTTCTTCTAACTGTTCTGTTGGATCAGGTTCTTTTTGTGGAATTATTCCTTTCTCACGTAAAATATCATTCCATTCTGTATCTTCAGTCGGATCAACTTCAACCTGAACTTTCTGATCTGGCATACCAGGAATCATCATATATATTATTCAATTGTAAATTAGCTTAAAAGTCAAATCCTCTATTATACAAAAAAAAGTCAATTGATTCACATTTTTCATTGAATCAATTTCATAAAATTCATGTTCTCGTTTCGTGTAAACCTGCAAAAAAATAAAACTCCTCATCAGGGGCTCGAACCCTGGACATTTCGGTCGACTTCTTAAAGAATTCTTAAAAGCCGAACGCTCTACCGACTGAGCTAACAAGGAATTTGTTATAATAAAAAATGCTATGTCCTATAAGTAAAAATAAAATATTTTTTTCCGTTTTTTGGTTTTTCAGTTATATTAAACAAAAAACCATCAATTTTTCCAGTGTGTAATTGTTGAGATGAGAATCTTGAATATCTAGCCAGAGCTATGAATTGACTCTGATGTTAATAATTTACCATTGAGCGACAGATATTCTAGATGCTTCTAATTATCTCACTTATTGAAATATGTTTTCTATATGTCGCTGCCTATATAAAGAGCACGATTTCCCTCTTTTAGTTTACTTTTCTAGTTTTTTGTAGAGCTACTTTAATTACCAGTTATCATATAATCTTAAGTACACTGTCAAAGTCAGTTACAGTACAACATGTAAAACTTATAAATTTTAAAGAAGTAAATATAATTATTCGAGAAAAAAAGTCCCTTTCGTAATAGCGTCTTTTATATTCTACCTAAATTTGAAAATGTTGTATTTTAACTGACTTCGGCAGTGCACTCAGAAACGATAATAAACTGATAATTAAAGTAACTATACAAAGACTACATCTATAAGTCACAGGGAAGGGGAACACGCCCTTTATACAGAGCGCGGAATTTTATCTCGGCTCTTATCTTGATAAACGGCCTTGTTTCAATGATTGATATAGTTAGAAACTTCTAAAATATCTGCAATGCTATTGGAAACTCTTATCAATAACATCAGTCAAAGTGACCCGAAGACTTCACCCAGATCTTTTAAGATTACATCACAACAAAAAATTTTGAATCTACAAAAGAAAGAAAAGAGTTCTTTTTTTCCCATTTTATAGTCCTTTAACTATTCTTCTCTTCTTTTTCAAGGGTTGTAGACGTTCTTCAATCAGAGTCTTTTATGTAAGAAGAGCTTGCATACGCATCAATGGACTGGTGAATATATAGGTCTTTTGTAATTACTAAGCTTGACATTGTAAAAAGGTAAAAAAAGATGAGTAGAGACAAGAAAGCATTGCATTCTTGATATGTGACAACGGCAAATTCCATGTTCAAGATAACCAAAAGAGTTTTTTAATCAAATTCACATATTGTTTCTTTTTTTCAAGATATGTAGGTTTAGATGATTTTGAAAGTATTCATTAAGTAACTGTTGTTTTTAAAAAAGATAATTTTAAAAATAATACGGTATGAATATTTCTTCAAGGTAACAAAGATATTTTATTCCAGAATATAGCCCTTTAGAAAATTATACAATACTTGATATTGGCTTTACATCAACTAATCTTTACACTACCTTTTGATCAAACAACCACTTGTTTTCAGTTGTTAATCCCTTTTGCTAAAAATATATTATAGAGGTAAAATTATTTTATTTCTGATTTTTTAATGCATTACATTTACTGTGATAGTTAGGAAAGTTAGTGTTTGAAAGAAGCATAAAATTCAAATGCATGGGTAACAAATGAAAAAATTTATGTATCCTTATATAGAATATGAAAGCATGCACCAAGTAAATATGATGATTGAGAGATAAGAGATGAAAAATACTGTTATAACCACCAACTGATATTTGTTATCCTAACTTTATGTTATAATTTACTCGCATCGACACTAAATGATTCTGTGCATATTATGACGAATTTACAATGATTATTTGCACAAGCAAAAGGTTGTCTACTTACTATTTAAAATTTATTTTCTTTTACGTAAAGTTTTTCTCCTAACTATTCACAACACAATATTTTATGTAATTCAAATAAGCCTTGTTTTATATTCCAAATTTGGGGTACCATACAATTTAATTACCTAATATATTATTTGATTACATAATTGTGAAAGATGTAAAAGTTCAGCATTGTGAAAAATAGTTGAGATATTTTTTGTTCAAGAAGAACACTGCTTAATATTACTTTCAAAATTGCAAAACGACCGCACTTTGAACATCCATCAGTTCAATTGTATTCAGCGGATTGAATTTGACAAATAAATCAACTTTTTAAATGCCTTTCAGAGAATCATCACTTTTTTTGAAATATTGGAGCTGTTGCACATAATGTTTGAATTTAAATATGCAATGTTAGCGTGTCTTAAAAAGTACTTACTGATTTTTTAACCGTAGTTTACTAAATGCTTTTAATTTGAACCACAAACATACACCTTCAATAATATATAGTACATCAATTATATGTGAGTTTCAAACGATAAAAAAAATTTAGCGTGTTTTATCACAATAAAATTGTTTTTCTCTGAATGTCAAAAACAATACCCTTAATGGTAGACTTTCAGAGCAGCTGCATAAAAAATAGTGTTCTGTTAAACTTTAAAAAAAAGCTACAATGAATAATGAAAATGCTTATTGATTTTAATATGTGACCAAGTAAATCTTGAATATTAGTTAAAAAAGGTAAATACAATCAAATTACACAATTCAAGAAAAGAGCACACATCAATGTCTACACAAAACACCCAGTAGTTGTCAGTGAAACACATTACACAATATTTCTTTTAAATAACAATAATAGATATTGGAAATAACTGCTTTTCTCGGTGCACGAATGTACCTAATTTTTTGTATTTTCATGTTGAAAAAACGTCGAGATTTGAACAAAATTATGGACTTTTCCAATATGACTTACTATCTTGCCCTAGTTAAACCCAATATTGATTACCATTTCAAGAACAAATTATTGCATTCACAGGTTATTACTGTATATATCCGATATTAGAGATTCAAATAAAGAAACAAAAATAATAAGATGTCAATCCCATTAAGAGAAGGGTTTGCAAATGAAACACTTGAAAGGTGTTTAGAAGATTTATTAGTTAGGTTTGTGGTAAATTGTCCAGAAGAGGATTTATCATCAATTGAACGTGTGTTATTTCAAATTGAAGAAGCACATTGGTTTTATCAAGATTATTTGAGGACTTTAAATCCACTATTACCATCTATGAAAATGAAATTATTTACAAATAAGTTAATTGAACAATGCCCATTGATTTGGAAGTGGGGAGATCCATCCGAAGCACTAGCAAAATTTGGGAAATATAAATCAACTATCCCAGTTAGAGGTTGTGCATTATTAAATACATCAATGGACAAAATGCTATTAGTAAAAGGTATTGAAAGCTCATCTTGGGGTTTTCCGAGGGGTAAAATTTCCAAAGATGAGTCTGATGTTGATTGTGCATTAAGAGAATTAGATGAAGAAACGGGTTTTGATGCATCTGCTTTAATTGATGAAGATTCATACGTTGAGAGAACAATAAAAGGCAAAAATTACAAAATTTATATTGTTAAGGGGGTTCCCGATGATACCAAATTTGTTCCCAAAGTAAGATTTGAAATTGCTGATATCCAATGGATGGATATTAAGTATTTAACAAAGGCGGTTAAAAATTCAAGTAATTTTTATTTAGTTGGCTCAATGTTTAAACCGATTGTTTCATACATTAACCGAGTCAAGAATAGTGAAAGTGAAGAAGAACTAAAGAGATTAGCAACTGCTCAATTAAAGAAAATCATAGGTCTTGATGGTTTCAAAGATCAAGAAAAAGAAAGTGAAACTCTTGACCCAGGTAGAGAATTATTGTCGATGCTTCAATCAGTTGCAAAGAACCCTCAACTTCCAAGTGAAAGTAATTCTCAAAATAAAAATGCTGCTCCATCAACTTTACAAAAACACTTAAATATTCAACAAAATCAACATATTGCTATGCCACAGCAACAGTTTCCACATCCATTTCTACCACCAAATCTTATGGCATTCCAACAAAATAGAATGGTACCAATGGTTGGACATAATCCATTTGCATTGCAAATGTTTAATCCTTACCTTTCATTTCCTCATTATGGTTTACCTCATGGATATATGTCATTGGGTTTGCCCCAGGTTATGCATAACCCTTTGACATCTCAAGGTATGACATTAGCACCATCAGCATCAACCTTTTCTAAACCTCAATTTTCATTATCAAGTAAGAAACCAAACGAAAATAGTAAAGAATTATTAAGCATTTTAAAATCAAAACCTGCCGTAAAAAATGAATCTAAAAAATCCAATTCTGCCGAATTATTAAGTTTATTAAAAAAAGAACCAAAGAAGCAAACTAGTGTTGATACTTCACCAAGTGTCCCATCAATTCCAATTAGAATTTTAAAGCGTGAAAAACCTATAACTGATGAAGTTAAAGTTAATGAATCTCAAAATTCTACAAATAAAGCTATTGAACCAAAAGAACTTTTAGATATCACTAAACCTGCAAATATAACAACTACTCGTGATATAACTAATGTTATTTCAAATGGTAAGCCAATTGTACTACTGAAGAAATCAATGTCAAAACCAACAAATGCAAATATTGCAAATATTTCTGATGTTTTGAATGGTTCTTTGATTCCAGAAACGCCAGCAGGTAAATCCGAAACCGCCGAGAATGCAACAGTAAATCAGCTAACAACTATTCAACCAGTGACAAATAAGTCAAATTCAAATGAGAAAAAACAAATCTCAGTTGATTTATTAAATTTATTAACTAAACCAAATTCAAACAGAAGCAATAGTGATCCATCCGCACAGTTATTAAATCTTTTAAAAAATCCTATTGTTGAAAAGAATGAAGAAAATGTAGAATCACCAGTTTTAAATGATCTTTCGAAAGATCCTTCAAAAGATCCTTCAAAAGATCTTCTAAATCTTTTGAAAAATAAATCACCTGCAACGATTCCGTTAGCTGCATCAACAGTCAATGATCAATCATCTGAATTGTTGGATAGTTTAAAAGGTAGACCAAAAGTTTCAACTGCAATTGATATCGATCCTTCAAAAGGTTTATTGAATATTTTAGCGGATAAAAATTCTCCATCATTAGGAACGCAATCACGTTTAATTCAAAAACCAAATTCATCAAATGATCCATCGAAAGATCTATTAAATCTTTTGAAAAAAACAGACACGCCGACAAACAATTTGCCATTAATATCTTTGACACCTAGTCAAGCGAAATCAATTAATAATTTAAATAGTATTTCAAATTTATCACATGATGAATTAGCAGTTGCAAATTTAAGATCTCCAATGCCAATTCAGCCACAAGTTACAGTCCAACCAACTATGCAACACCCGCAATCAACATCTTCTGTATTACTAGATATGTTAAAGAGACCATTGAATAATAATTCAATGCAGTCAAATCCAGCACCACTAGTTCACGACTTCCCATCGATGAATAATAATTACATGATGCAGAGCCGTTTCCCACAACAGCAAGAACAAACGACATTTACACAGCAACCAAATAACAATCAACAGCTTAATAATAACCAACAATTTAATAATAATCAACAGTTTAATAATAATCAACAGTTTGCTAATAATCAATATCCAATGCAAAATGCGTCGTCTGCACTTCTTGGTGTTTTAAAGGGTCCAAACTCAATGAATTCTCCACCAAATCAACAAAATCAGCATTTACAGTTTCAAACATTTCAACCACCACCAGCTCAACATCAACAACACCCGCAATACCAGCAACCTCAGCAAGACCAGCAACCTCAACAAGATCAACAAACTAGTGATTCATCATCAATATTAAATATCCTAAAAGGTAACGGTGCACCAACTCCAGCAACGTTACGAATTGCGACTCCTGTTAGTTCGCAAATTCAACAAACTAATAATGCTGATTTCACAAATTTTGAAGATTTTGCAGATTTTGAAGACAATGATGATGAAATTGAAGGTGAATATATCATTAATGGTGGATTATATGACAATTAATTAACTTTAAATGTATAATATATTATAATTGTATTAGTATAATGATAACATGTTACAATAATTACATATTTGGATATATATCTTTAGCGCTGTTTACTCAGTCATTATTTTAAATTTACGTTGGCAATTCTTGAATTTATTCTACTGTCCATTGCTAATCTATCAGGAATATGTAGTTCAATAACTTCTGACAATTCCCTTTTTAAGGATTCCAGTTGTTTTGTAGCCAAACTAACATTTTCAACATCATTAAGTGAACCAACATTAACATAAGCTTTCACAAAACAATTCCCAGATTTATCTAACAATTTCAAAAATGATGATGATGATGAATCTTTACTATTTTCGTCATCATTTGAATTCTGGTTTTCTGAATCTATTACAATTTTATCTTTTTCATCGTCCAATACATAAAGCTGATAAATCTCAATTATTATATTACCATAAAAAAATCTAAGGCCATTTCTCCAGAATTCCGTTTCATAAACATAACCTAACTCATCTAAGTAACCAATCACATCATCTGTCTGGTAGATCGTAGTTTCATAAATATTTTGAATCGAGACAAAAGTTTTACCACCAGCCGGTATATCTGATAATTGCAACGTCCAAATTGAATCATTTAGTAAATTGCTCTCTTGTTTTATAATTGAATCGCCTTTAATTTCTAAATCTTGAGAAGACGAAAATTTTAATGGATATCCAGATTCCCAAATTCGATTCATTCGTATACGATAACTTTCAATTTGGGCAATTTTACCAGGTTTAATCTCTGGTGTAAAAGGATATCGAGGCTTTAAGATAATAGAATGTTGATTCATCTCTGCTTGTACATTACCTGTTAATGTTTCCAATGTAAGCAATAATTTGTTAACTTTAGAACTGGGCAACTGTGCAGTGAGTAATAGTTGCTGGACCATACTTCAATGTTTGCAATTAGTATATAAAGGATAGTTTTCAGTGAACTTTAGTATCATAGTAATTTATCTTAATTACATTAAGATCTACTGTTAAATTCATGATGAAATTTTGAGGATTGAAAACATCCGTGCACGCTTAAAGCTTTCAATTTTAATTTTTTTCAAAATTTTTCAAATTTTTCAGGTTCGTCGAGAAAGGAGTACTAGAGACCATAAAGAAGAAATAAGTGTTATTATATTGGCTTTTATTTGATTATAAACAACCAAAAAAATGAGTGTTTCTATTTCTGAGTTTGATCCTTCAAGTGTAGATTTATCATCACTTGATTTTTCTGATTTAGAAGCAAAATATGATGTTAAACCATCATCAAATATGATTGACAGATGTGTTTTAGTTGATGGTGCACCAATTGCACCAGAATCCAAAGCACCAGTTTTGAAAAAAGTTTTAACCAAATTATTCGGTCAATCTGGTAAAGTGGAAGATATGTATTTACCCGTGGAAGATGGTAAAACCAAAGGTTACTTGATTGTTAGATTTTCAAACAATTTAGAAGCTTTAAAATCTGTTAGTCAACTTAACGGTAAGAAATTAGATGTTAAACATAGATTATTAGTTAATAAATTAAGTGATATTGATGAATATGTGTTATCTGGTAAAATTAATGATGAATTTCAAGAACATGAATTCCCTGAATTTAAAGAAGTTGGCCATCTGAACTCATGGTTATTAGATTCTAAAAGTAGGGATCAATTTTTAATCAACTATAACCAATCTGTTGGAGTTTATTGGTATAGAAAAGGTCTTGAAAACGATCCAGTCATTGAACCACGTAACCAATGGACTTCAACTTACATGAAATGGTCACCAAAGGGTAAATATTTATTTTCAATGTTTCCACAAGGTGTTCAATCATGGGGTGGATCAAATTTTGATAGAATTCATAGACATTTACATCCAGGTGTTAGATTAATTGATTTTTCACCAAATGAAAAATTCTTAGTTACTTTATCACCTGAACCAATTATTGATCCAATGGAGTTAAACGAAGATTTGAGAAAGAGTTATCCATATAAGTCTGATGATGCTGGAAAAAAATTAGTTATTTGGGATATTTCCATTGGTTTACCAGTTAAAACTTTTGCCTTACCGCCAAACCTAGAAAATGTTCAAAAAATGCCATGGCCATTAATTAAATGGTCATATGATGATAAATATTGTGCAAGACAAGGTCCTGATGCAATTGCAGTTTATGAAACTGGAAAGGATTTCCAATTATTAGATAAAAAGTTAATTAAAATTGACAATATCCAAGACTTTGAGTTTGCACCAGAAGGTATTAAGTTAGCAAATTCCAAAAAAACTGATCCATTAGATGTTGTTTTATCATATTGGACACCAGAAAGTGAAAATCAGTCAGCAAAAGTGTCTGTTATGTCAATTCCAAATAAGACTGTTTTAAGAACAATTCCTTTGGTCCAAGTTAATAAAATTGATTTAAGTTGGAATGAATCAGGTAAATACTTATGTTGTAATGTTACAAGACATACAAAATCCAAAAAGACAACATTTTCGAACTTACATATTTTCCAATTATTTGAAAAAGATATTCCGGTTGATAAAATTGAATTACAAGATTTAGTTTTAAATTTTAAATGGGAACCAAAATCAAATAAATTTATTACAATTTCTAAAATTGATAAAGGTGAAATTTCAAATTCAAATGTTGCAACCGAATCAAATACTATAACCTTTTTTGATGTTGAAGAAGTTAAAGTTGGTAATGGTAAAAACGCATCATCATTGAAAAAATGGGTTCCATTAACATCACTAACAAATCCGTTTGCAGATATTAGTTGGTCACCAAATGGTAGATTTGCAATTTTAACAAATTTGAATATGAAATCACAAACAACTGAAATTAAATTTTTCGATTTAGAATTTGATGGTGAAAAACCAAAGGATCAAAATAAGAAAGTTTCATCAAATTTGAAATTATTAACGACGCATCAATTTACCGGTTTAACCAGTTTACAATGGGAATCATCAGGTAGATTTTTGACTGCAGTTTCGAGTAATTGGGAAACTCAAGTTAACAATGGTTATACTGTTTATGATTGTGTTGGACATTTATTAAAGGAAGATTCAATTGCTGGATTTAAAGAATTTTTATGGCGTCCAAGACCATTATCATTATTAACATCCAATGATAAAAAGAGAGTTAGAAAGAATTTGAAAGAATATGCTGCACAATTTGAAGAATCTGATACAATGGATTCCGATGCTGCATTACGTGAATTAATTTTGAAGAGAAAGGAATTATTAAATGAATGGACATCATATAGAAACGAGTCTATTTCTAAATTAAATCTAAGTGAAAATGGTTCTGATGTTGAATATGAAACAATTGAAACAACAAAGGAAGTTATTTTGGAAGAAAATGAAGAAATTATTGAAATTTAAAATATTTTATGTACAAATTATATAATTAATTAATTATAAGACTAAACCTTTATATATAAACGTTTAAGTTAAAGCTAATAGGATCAGTAATAATAAATGATTGTAATAAATAGGAACACTATACTACTATACTTTATTACCAGCTTTGGTCTTCAATTGTAATCCATGCCATCCTTTGATTTCTTCCTTTAAAACATCGTTTACTATTCTATGTTGCTTGATCATTGACAAACCATTAAATTGATCACTTATAATATTAATTGCATACATTGAACCACATCCGCCAGATATATCTTGAACATGTAGCATTAGTGGTGATAAGTTTGAGGATAATTTTTCAAATATATGTTTTTCAGCAATATTTAAATCATCTGGTGGAGATAATTTTATGTTGGTAGCATAATTTCTTATTAGTGACCTAGATTGAGTATTCAGTATCTTTGCAACAGACGATTTAAACATTGCTTACTATGATTTTTTTTCGTTATGCAGATAATGATTATTAATTGTAAGCAAAGTCAAGTCTCATCTAAGTGGAGAAAAAATGAAAATCCAAATTGACGGAAATTGCAGAAATTCATGAAAAATGAGAAAATAGAAAATAGAAAAATCAAAAAAATATGACTCCAATGATTAATTGATTCAGAGACATTGATTAATGCTTCAAGAAACAAACTGAGTGGACAGAAAAGAAATAGGCTAATACTGCATGAAAGTCCATGATATTACTGTCAACATTACTGCTTCTGAGCCGTAGGAAAACGACGATCGAACTAAAGCCTGAAATGGAAAAGTAATTAGTTTCCGTTAAACCCTGCTAAATCAATCAAATCCATTTTCAAGTTTTATTTTTTTTTTTGATTGAAAATTTTCCCAAACAAACAATCAAAAAAAAAAGTGAAAAATTTGCAACAATCGAAGTACCAAACTTGATAAATTAGTGCCCAATTACCACTTAATTAATTAATTTCACATCTAAATTTATTTTTTCAAACGCGGTGATATCGTAACTGACCCATCACATGGCCTACAGTTTAGTTTGAAATAAAACAATATAATCATCTTTTAATAAAGGATAGTAACATAAAGTAAATAAGTAAAAGAAATAATTATAAAAATAAGCTGTATATAACTCAATTGGGGAATCACGTATCTCAATAGTTTGAATCAACGTTTGGATACGTTTATTCGCTTGGTATAAATTGAAGATTTAAAAAATTGTAATGATAAGCTTAGTGATAAGTATAAGAAATAATTGAAAAAGAACTAGAAACAAAAATAAAAGTATTCAAAAGTATTCAACAATTGAATTTGAAGTGGTTACTGTAATAATGATTTAGTAATTTAATAGATACCCCAATATTTTTCACAATTCTTTGAGCCTGGAGCTTTCCATAAATCGTCAAATGCATTGAAAAGAATGGTATCATCACCACAAGTTGCACCAATTGAACCAATTGCAGCTTGAGCTTCTGAAGTTGAGGCAACAGCAACACCATTGCTGTCACCTTGATGAGGCCAACCTGATTCGGTACATAAAACATTCTTACCACCACATGCAGACCAAACTCTTTGCATTTGTAATAATAACCATGGACCTGCATCTGCACCAACAATAGTACCATCCCAATAAGCGTGAGCATTGAAAGCAATATAATCAGAATATTCACATAAAGCTGGGTTGTTAATAATAGCAACGTGGGTATCAACTGAGACAACTGGTCCGGTATAACCAGCAGCTTGTAAAGCAGATCTACCAGCTGCAACATAAGAACCAATTTGTGCTGGGGTTGCAGCACCATTGTTAACTAATTCATTACCAATTGAAACGGTATGAACATCATCCCATGAACCATGAGCTTTAACAGCAGCTGCAATTTGTGAAATACCAGCTTCGATTTGATCAACATAGAAAATACCAAGGAATAATTTTTGGTTTGAACCCTTTGCTTGCATAACATTTTCAACTTGGTTACAATCAACACCATATAATCTAATAAGAGAATAATTAGATAATTTTGCTAAATCTGCCTTGACACTACTTAGATCTTTACAAGTACCATCGGCATTGTATGGGGAATAAGTAATACCTCTTGAAGATGCAGAGAATGAAGAAGAGTTATCTTCAATACTAGCAGAACCAGTTGAGGTTGCAGCTGCAGTAGAAGAAGAGGTAGTTGCAGTTGCTGCGACAATAGCTTGAGTTTCAAAATTTTTAACCTCGGTTGAAGCAGTAGTTGCAGCAGCAGTTGCGACAGCGTTATCATCATTTTGTAAAACGGTAACTTTGTAAGCATAAGCAGTTTGTGTACCTTCAGTTGGAGCAGTATCGATGGTAGTTTGTGTTGCAGCTGGAGCTTCAGCTAAAGCAGTGTTGGTACCACCAACGGTGACGACAACGGTTTCAGTGACATGAACAACATCTCTCTTGTGCATGTGGTGTAAATGAGCAACCGGAGAAGCAATGGTTTGAGAAGCAATGGATGCAACTAATAAAGATTGGAGAACGGATTTGAATAACATAATGGAGTGAACGGACGAACGACGGTAATGAGTGAAACACGGACTTGTGGAAATATAAAGGAAGGACTGAAGTGCGTGGTTGACGGTGTCTAGTGTGTCTACAACAAAGGAAAGAAACAGAAAGAAAGCAAGAAGAGCCAGGAAGAAGAGCCACCTCCCAGGAAGAAAGGAGAAGCAGTGGCGAGCAAAACAACATCCATTTTTCCTCAGCTGACGGCGAGACCCCCAGGCTCATTTCCACCTCGCGCCTTCCGGATCGGGAAACATCAACAACGCTGCATTTTTGTTTTCTCGTTTTTTCTGCGTTTGCTACTTGTTCGTTTCGTTTGTGTGTCGGTGCTAGGAAAAGTGTTACTCTATGTTCTACGTTCTATGTTCTATGTTCTACGTTCTGCGTTCTGCGTTCTGCGTTCTGCGTTTCCACTGGCTATAAAAACTCACGACTCTTCCGGTAGATCGTCTGCAAAATACTCAGTCTAGGCATCAGGTTCTCAAACGCTACTCGCAGCTCACTGCCGTTTTCTGACTTCACCACTACCACCATATAACTGACCACTCGTAATCCACAAAATCCTTCATTAATAACAATATTAATAACCCTATCCATCGGTACAAACTCTTGTTCCATAACCATTCTATTCCTCCTATTACCCTTACTACCCTCTCCTGTTTCTCCCATACCTAATATTCTTAACAAGACCCTTTTAAAAACTTCTATTATATTCTCCGTAACCAAAACACTTTCCAGTTGAATCCCAACATCACGTATAATAACTAAACTTTCTTCAATATTATAATTAGTACGCCAGTAAATCTCATTAACAACATAAACACTAATACTCAAATAAATTATCTTTAGCATTTCAATCAATCGTTGTGAACTATTATTATTATGACTATTATCTTCAATGTTCTGTAATTTTATCAAACTATTTTTACTTAACTTACCGATTATATCAACTTGATTCAAAACATGCCAAAACAACCCAACACTTATAAATATAATAAAACATTTGAATACTGCATTAATTAAAAATTCTTCATTATTCACAACATTACTCATTTTAACAGTAAATTTAATATACTTATCAATCTGAATTGGATTTTTGTTCATGATTTTAAGTTTATTTTTAGTCTTACTGTTATATCGTTTGGTATTCTGGAAATTCTTTTTAATCATATTTTCCAGTTCAATATCTTCATTCTGTTTTAGATGCTCATTATCTATTCCTATATTTGGCACTCCTGAACAAGATGTTCTGATTTCCAATATGTATCCATTCGTCATGATTGTGTAGCTATACGCTATGTATGTTTAGTTTGCAATGTTCAACTAATAATGATAGCAATATGAATAGCAATATGAATATCTGTGTATTGATTAAGATCAAAACCAAGATCCAAATCTGTAATCTGCTTTAGAGGAGTCACATATTTTTAGATTGCATCCCTGTAAAAGAATTTTTTTCATCTCAGTTTCATGTTGAAAATTAAATTTTCGTTCGCGGTACGATTGTTTTCAGAACTGATAAGTCATAAATGATAAATGATAAACGATAAACGATAAACGATAAATACTAAACACAAGTTGCTACATAATACAAATTTACCTATATAATATACACCAAATACCCTACTACCCACTAGCTATCAATTGATCCAACAATTTCTTCATTCTTACGGAATTCTGCAATGACTGCCTTACGCGATCTTCTATTTGGTACACCTGAAACACCATTATTATGAACTGTTTGCTGTGATGCTCTATCTTCTGCATGTGCTTGTTCTCTTGCAGTTTCCATCATCTTTAATTCTTCCTCATGCTTCGACTTAAGCTCTTCAATTTCTTGATTATATTCATCAAGACTTCTGAAACTTTTACCCGCTTTACCACTGTATTCAACTATATCAGTTGGTAATTTTCTTAACAGTGCAAATTCAGCTAGATGTGGGGTTTGCTTTTCAATTAATAAAAATTTCGCTTTAACTTGCTTTCTTGTACGATGTGGAAATAATTGTGATATTATGCCAAAATCTGTACCCCATAATGAAATCCCCCTTAACAATTCTGCAGTTTCTTGTGCTGTCCATTTTAATGTAATACTTTTCTTTGAATATGAATTACTAGTAATTATATTCTCAAATGGATTTTCTTCGATTCTTTCCATCTCGACATTGCCATCTTCCTTATGTCTATCAATGACCGTACTTTCATGAGAATATGTAACTTTACCATCTTGAATTTGTAATAACGGTACTGTATTTGTTTTATTCGAATTATTTGTATCCTTTTCCATTAACTCTTTAACTTTTTCCATTCTTTTCTTTTCATCCATTTCAAAATTCACAAAATCTTCACTTTCCGTTAATTTCATTACATTCTCTTCACTGATACGTAATTTTCTTGCGCTTTCTCTAATTTTTTTCCTTTTTAATCTTGCTTCACGCATTTTTCGTTCTCCTTCCATTGCCTTTTCATAATTTTGTGATACTTCTCCAATTCCAATAAATGGTTTACATAAATCACTCATTTTCATCTTCGATGAATTAAATTTCAGATGATTTCCTAGTTTTGAATAACTATTAACTCTAAAATCTCTTATCTCAGACAAACTAGTAACTTCATGTTCAAACTCAAATTCCTCTTGTTTAATTGGATCTTCTTCCAACGCACTGACTTTAATAAGTTGGTACTTTTTCAATGCATTGTTATAAACCCATTTTTCATCTCGTTTTTTTTCAATATCTGTAACTTCCATCTTCTTTTTGATCTTCGGTTGTTTAGGTACCTGAGTAACAATAGTTGTTGGTTCACTAGTAGCTTCAGGTTCAAGTTTTTTCTCTTTATTAACTTCAGATTCTTTTATAATACTTTCATCCTTTGCAACGCTTTCTTCCTTTCCTCCTTCATCATCTGCTCCTTCTTCTTCTTCTTCTCTAAATATATCGCTAATACTTCTTTCCCCAGTAAGAGTAACTTTGTTTTCTTTACTAGACTTTTCCTTAGGAACTAGTATCTTTTTAATTTTATTATCATTAAGATTGGAAATAGAGATAGGTATTGAAATACCACTAACTGAAACATCTTTATTCTTCAATCCACTACCATTGTTAACACTAATTCTACGTTTTTTATTCGGTTTCATCAGTGGTATAGGTATACTAATTCCTGAAGCATCATCATCATTCAAACTAATCAATCTCTCATTATTAACACTACCACGTCTACTCATACCATCATTAATGTTTTCGATAGTCGATGTTATGGATGCATTTCTTATTCCTGCATTCATACTACCTCTTCTACTGTTTGAATTTGGATTTATGCTAATTGGTCCAATTCCAATACTAATACCCGTATTAACGCTACCATGTCTATTATTAATAGGTAAAATGAAACTACCACGTCTACTACCTTGTTGATTGTTAGGTGTTGTCATTGCAATGTTTAAATTACTGGTTGTTACACTTGCCCTTCGATTTGTTAATTGTGTTGGAATAGATAATGAATTAAGCCTTGTTTTGTGCTTTGTTGATGATATTGGAGGCGTAAATGTAATCGATGATGTTACACTGATTCTACGTTCAGATGGTTTAGATAACGGTGGAGCTAAAGCTACCGCTGAGGCAGGTTCAATATGGTCTGTTTGATTTCTAGACACAGTTTCCAATGTTGATGTTGTATCTTGAAACATATCTTGGTTAAGTAGTGGAACGATAGATTCATTTGAGTTAGGCGTATCTTCCTTTAGTTCATCAACATCACTTAATTTTTCATTTTCATCATCAGAAGCAACTTGATCAGATTTGCGTTTGAGAACATTATCAACTGGATCCGTAATCTTTTGAGATATTGGTGACATTGGGGTATTGATTGAATTTTGTTGTTGTGAATTAATTGGCGTTTGGGGTAGTTGTTGAGATGGTTTAATTGTTTGAGATGAGATGGGTGTAGTTAAACCAGGAACACGGCGTGCCCTTTGCTTAGGCTTCGGAGTAAACCTTTTACCAGACTTGTTAATTGATGACATTTGTGTTTGTTGTAAATTGGTCTTTTGTTACAAAAAGAATAATAAAGTCATAAATAAACACCAAAGTTTACATTCTAACAAAGCTCACCATTTTGAAAAAAAAATAGCTTTTTAATTTTTTTAATTCTTCACGTTTTACTTCTCATTTTTGTAAATTTTATCAAGATCTTTTTTATAAGAACGTCTTAAATTGATATTTTTTTAAAAAACTAATAGACCATCAATGCGTGATAATGCAAGTATAGAACTGTCAGACTGGGTGTCCTCTTTGTGTATATCGCCGGAATCACAATCCATTTTTGCATCAACTGTAAAAGGTTCATTACATCAATTATCATTAGATTCTACAAAATGGAACTCCATGAATGATAATATATCAAATCTAAATTCACATAATGGACCAATTCATAAAATTTTAACTGATCCTTCAGACTCAAATATGTTATACTCATGTTCTGACGACTCGACAATTAAAGTTTGGGATATTCGAACAGGTTTAAATAGTTGCCAATTT
This sequence comes from Pichia sp. NRRL Y-12830, assembly GCA_030564565.1. Classification (NCBI taxonomy): domain Eukaryota; kingdom Fungi; phylum Ascomycota; class Pichiomycetes; order Pichiales; family Pichiaceae; genus Pichia; species Pichia sp. NRRL Y-12830. The sequence goes on from JAJLVO010000030.1 coordinate 73,147, forward strand.
ACATTAACAAATTCAAGAAACTTGCCATTTTTTAGCATGGATATTAGACATGGTCTAATATCGGCAGGTTCACAACTTAAAGGTACCGATTCAGAATTAGTTTTGTGGGATGTAAGGAAGTTAAACGAATCATTAAGATCATTTATTGATTCACATAATGATGACATAACAGAAACAAAGTTTCATCCAACTCGTAAAAATATCCTATTAAGTGGTGCAACTGATGGTTATGTTAATATTTATGATTTAAATATAGTTGATGAAGATGATGCACAACTGCAATGTATCAATTATTCAAGTGTTCACTCCGCTGGTTTTACAAATAACAATAGAATTTACATATTAAGTCATATGGAAACATTTGGTCTATTTGATTTAAGTTCCGAAAAAGATTTAAATCCTGAAGTTGAATTAAGTATGGATACATCTAAAAAGGGTGATATTGATTTTGGTGATATACGGGAAAAATGGGATTGCGAATACGTAATTGATTTATATTCTCCAGGTTATATTGGATGTGGGTCAAATTCTAAAAATATTGTGAAATATTATGAAATTGATTTAGAAAATGAAAACTTTACTCCTGCCAATCGAAAGTCTTGGATTTTAGAAGGGGGTCATGGTGAAGAAATTGTAAGAGATATGACCGTATTCAATGATGTAATTTATACTGCAGGTGAAGACAACTTTATCAGAGTTTGGAATGGTGATGGTATTAAAAATACAGAAAGGGTTTTCTTTCATGATGGGGATAATAATTATTCTGGAGAGCTTGAAGAAAGAATGGATGTTGAATATGACGTAAGTAAGAATGAAAAGAAACAAAAGAAGGACGGAAAACATAAAAAGTTGAAGAAAGATTCGAAAGTTAAAAAACATAGATTCAAACCATACTAAATTGATATTCATAAATATTGAAAAAAAAAACAGATTTCTAACTTTTCTAAATTATATTTTTAACATTATGTTAAAAAATAAATAAATAATTATTAATAAATTAAATAAGTATATTAACTTTATACAATACCAGGAAACTCCATTTTAAATTTTTTCTCTAAAACATCGAAATCATCAGTTAGTTCAATATCAGCTTTCCTTAATTGACTTTGGCTTGAAGTTTTCAAAAACTCTGGCTTTTTAGGTTTTGGTGGCGGAGGTCTGCGTTTACTTGTAATAGAACTTCCATCAATATTATTATTAATAGCAGAAATATTCACGGTTGAAGATGATGAGACTGACTTTGTTTTATGATCAAGCTCTAAATTATTCAAATTGCTTGTTATCATTGGTATTGATTGGTTTAATTGTATATCCATCGATGATCTATTCACTGATTCCAAGTGTCTATGTAACGGTGGAGTATTTACCGACTGGTTTTGAAGCATTTTAGTTGAATCTAGTTTTGAGTTCGGTGGTTTTTCAGTATACTTACCATAACCTTGTGCAGTTTTAACTGCAGGTGTTGAATTTGTTGAATTTTTGAATAAGTTTTTCACTCTTGATTGAATTGAATTTTGATAATTAGATGGTTCCAAAGTCAAATGATTTGCTGGCGTGGTTGCCGATAGTGATTCTTTGAAAAGTTCTGAATTAATGTTTGGTTTTATAGGAGATCTATTAATATTAACACTTTTGAACCCTGATACCTTTTTATTTTCGGGTGACATTTCTTTCAAATCTGATAATGAGCTATTCAAATGCTTAAAACTTAAATGACTATTGCTTTCATGAAGTGACTCAATACTTGAAGTTCTTTTAATTGAAGTTCCAGATTTTTTACGTAGTGAATTTGATCTTTCAAGATTATTTGATGATGACAATGTTTCGTTTTTCGATGATCCACCAGTGAGTAAATTTTTTATTGATGTAATACTTGATCTTTTTTTAGATTTTGATGTTGATCTTGAGCCTAATTGTGGTCCAGTGTTATAAGTAGATGCATTTGTATTTTGTCTTGAAATAGATTTTATATAATCAATCGAACTTGAAATATTTCTAATTTTGTTACTATTATTAGTATTGTGATTCTGATTTGATGGTAGCTCAACAACTTCTTCGTTTGAAATTCCACTCATAAAGTTCTTTATATCTAAACTTTCACGGCTACCAACTTTATTAATATCCCCATACATTGACAATGGACGTCTCGAAGATGGTACACTACTTCTGAGTTTTTTAGGAGATAATAAATCAACATTTGAAGTTGAAGCAGAAGTTGCAGAAGTTAGAACTTCATTTGAAGAAATATTTGAAATTGTCTTTTTTAAGTTATTATATTTAAAGGCAGGGTAGGATGACGAATTATCATTCATTGATTTGACATTCATAATATTAACCCCACTAACTGAAGTATTATTACTTAATCGGCCGCTCATCGAATTATTAAATCCCATCATACTATTACCACTTGAAATTGGTTGTGAAGATTTTGACTGCAATGATACACTTGGATTATATTCCGTTGTTAACATATTTGTTGGTTTTTTAATTTGTGGAACTGGAACACCTCTAATTTTACAAATCTCTTCCAACAGTTGAAAAACATTTGGCCTACCGTTTAGATCAATAATGAGTAATTTTGCAATTATATTTTTTAATCTTGCACTATAAGGAGGTGATGTAGGAATCTGATAAATCCCGTTAATAATTGCATAATCACCGCTATAACCATTAGTGTTACCATTGATTGGATTTTGTTCAAATGGTGTTGTATAATAACATAATTTGTACAGGAAAATACCTAACGCCCAAATATCTGATTTCTCATTGATTGGCTGCCCTTTATATAAATCTAACATTTCAGGACATCTATATTGAGGAGTTGTATTTTTCATTATATCATCTTGAACTGTTTGAAATTCTTCGACATTTTTGGGTGCTGGAATCGGGGTACAAACAGAACCAAAATCACACAGTTTGTAAACTCCGTTGTCGCCAATCAAAACATTTTCAATTTTAATATCTCTATGAATTAATGGTGGATTTAATGCATGCATGTGAGCAACAGCCTCCGTTATTTGCTGCATTATAAGAAGAATTTCAGGTTCTGTTAATTTGTTAACTAATCGTGTGTTCATAAAATCAATTAATCCCTTACGTGAACAATATTCCATTAAAACAAACACTTCATAACCACCTGTAACACCATTATTTGATCTAGTTGCATGAGAATCAATATACGAAACAATACAATTAATACCTTGTAATTTTCTCATTGCATCAACTTCTTTTCTTAGTGTCCCCAAAGATGGTTTATCAGGAACATTGACTCTTTTCAAGCATACAACGTTAGTATTGTTCCATGATGGACTTATTGTACAAGTGTAGACTTGAGCAAATCCACCTCTACTAAAAAATTTGTCAATCACCACTTGATGGGAACCTACGGTCAATCTTGTACCGGGTGGATATGTTGCTATCTCCATTATGTGTTAAATATTGTCTTAGTTATCAATCCAAACTAATGATTGACATAAAGGTTTAATCCTGGCTGATGCTTAGTATGAAATCTATATACAAAATGCGGTATCATGAATTTTACAAGAATTCAAATTATTTAGAATTTAGAATTTAGATTTCATCAAATAAATTTCTTTTTATGTTCTCTTATTTTTCTACCAATATTTGCTGGATACAACAATCTATTATTATATACCGGTACTTTTATTATGTTATCAATTTTACATATACTATTAGACATATTACAGTACACAATATTATAACTTCCGTGCATTAAAGTACATTAAACAGATCATCGCATTAATCTAAAACAATTGGGTCGTCAGCACCACCATCGCCCGCCATAAATACATGATTTGTAGAAGAACTATCTGAGTCTATTACAAAGGCACCAGGTCGAAATCCAACAACACCCTGATGTGATTTAGACATTTGAAATTGCGGTGGGTGTTTAGGTGTTTGTAACGGATTTTTAGATATTTGTGGTGTGTGGTTTGGTGTTTTTGTTGTTGTAGCATCCAAAAACGTTTGATGTTGAAACGGAAAAACTATTTCAGTTGGAAAAACTTCAGCTGCAAAGATTGCATCAAGTTCTCTTGATATAGCATCTTCAGGTATATGGGGATTAACCGCATGGAATAGTGGTGTTACTTTATTTATAATTGATTGCTGTGTTTCTAAATCGTTTGAAGTAGCATTTTCACCATCTCGTTCATCATCTGAATCCAATGTGACTATTTCAACATTACTTTTTTTTGTAATTATTGATGATGATGAAGTAATAGGTTCTGAATTTTCAATGTTCTTGATTATCGGGGTCGATTCACCAGAATCAGAATCTGGGGTATTACTTTTAGTATTTGTATTCTGATCTTCAGTTTCTTCTCTAACCCAATTCCATTTACCTTTACTTGACATATCAATTTCAATATCTACAACATCATCATTATTGTCCTCAAAAGTTAAATCCTGTAGTAAGTCAACAAATTCACCAACCACATAAACATCACCAATTCGTTTTATATTGAATTCTAATTTACAAATTGGACAACAAAACCATTCTAGTTCATTTAAATGTTTTCCTTTTTCTTTTAACAGTCTGAATTTGGATTTATAAGGAAATGATGTGGTATTAATATTATGAACTTTTGTATCTAGAAAGTCACGTTTTGTATCTTCAAGCAATTTTAAAATATCAATTTGATCATCAATATTAATTGATGATAAATTGAATCTTTTAATTGCGATTTTAAAAGGTTTCAAGTTATACATCGCAAGGAATGATTCATAATCAAAACATTCAACATGCGAACAGTATTTTGTTCTTAATGGTGTAACCATTCGTAGCCCTGATAATGGATCCTTTATTGATAATCTAACAGATTGTTCTATCAATCCATCATCATTACCGCTATTATCAGTGGTGATGGTAGTACAATTTTGAAGTAGTATTTCTGGCCCCATTGCATATTTAACCATATATCTGGAATACAAAGGTTTTGGTCTCTTTTTAGGTTTCTTTTTGATCGCCAGTTTAGTTTTTTCAGATTTCAAAAGTTTGACTTGAAGCGTTTTACTTGGTGTTTCAGAAGCAATTTGTTTTGGAGATTTCATAGAATTCAGATTTTTAGGATGTAGCTTATATTGATTTTGTTCAGAAAATTTAAATTTAATTAAAAACGAATGACTTGATTTTATAAATGACAAATTTGGTGACAATTTTTTACTAGCTATTGAATTTTCTTCTAATTCTGATAGATTTATATCATCTGAAAAAATTGAAGATAGTTCTAAAGACTCTGATGATTGTTTATTTGAAACTGGTGGTATTATCGATTGTGAAATTTGAGTAAAAGTGTTAACAGAATTTTCTGAAATTTGTGTATCACTAGTAGCAGTACTTTTATCCTGTAAACCTCTCAATAATATTTTTAAGTTTAACTTCCCGTCTTCGTTAATTTGTTGAACTCGCCCATTTGGACTGACTTGACTAACATGCAAGTTATTATGTGATTGTCCATTATTTTGATTTTGATTTTGATTTTGATTTTGATTTTGATTTTGATTTTGATTTTGAAGCTGACTATTAGATTCAGGTAGTATAGTATTAGGTATAGCAAAATCTAGATGTGAGCAATCGTGATCATCTATCAAAGATGAAATGGACAATGGACTGCTGGGAAGATCGGAAAGACCAGACATGATGCATTTGGTGAATGAAAGATATAGATCCAAATTTTAATCATGAAAACTCTTAGATAGTTAGGAACCTATTAGGTAGTGAAATTCATGCAGGAGAAAATGCTTCTTTTTAGCGACGAGCGACGCAAAAAGCCAGAAAGTGTGTTTCGGATGGACAGAGAAAAAAGCGTACAGTTTTGGAAATAACTAAAGTGAAAGTTGAGTAAAAAAGTATAAAAAACAACGAAGGAAGGTTACAAGAGCAACTTACTATGAAGATTAGCAGCTGGACACAATTAGGAGTCTCTATTTGTGCAATTATTTCTGTTGTTAGTGCGCACAACCATGCACAACATGCACTGAAAGTTATTAAAGATCCAGTCGTTGATGAATTTGACAATTCTGTCATTCTTGAAAGAAAACAAAGGTTAGGATCAGAATCAGAACCAGAAGCAATAAATAACGAAGAGGAAACTACAGTTACCTACATTTTTAACAAGTTGTTCCCATTTGGACCTGCTGGTAATGCCATTTTAGCAACTACTTATATTTCTGGACCACCTAATATTTTATTGGCTCTAATTCCATCAAATATTAACATGTCGTCATTAAGTTTACTAGTTAGTTTTGCAGTTGGTGGTTTATTGGGTGATGTTTTTCTTCATTTATTACCTGAAACATTTACTGGACAATCAATTGATTTGTCAATTGGTACTGATAATTATGTTTTAGTTGATGATCGTAAAAATGTTATTTTAGGTATTGGCATGTTTATTGGATTTTTATTATTCTTCATTATTGATAAAACAATGAGAATTATTGAAAATGATAGTACCAATGATGAAGGAAGTCATGGCCATTCTCATGGTCACAGTCACACACATGCCGTTAGCTCCGGCATTGAATCAAATATTGAAGGCTTGAAAAATAGAAAAAATGGTAAAGAAGTAAACCAGTATTCAGAAGGCGAAGAAGTACACGAAGAACATAAACATGATGACGATGATGCTAATAATGGTAAATCCAAACCATCAGGATCGATCAAAGCATCAGCATATCTTAACCTTATTTCGGATTTCACACACAATATTACCGATGGACTTGCAATCTCATCTTCATTTTACATTTCAAAGAACGTTGGATGTACAACAGCAATAGCGACGTTTATGCATGAAATTCCACACGAAGTCGGTGATTTTGCATTGCTCATACAGGGTGGGTTCAGTAAATGGCAAGCAATGGGAGCACAATTTATTACAGCTGCAGGTGCGTTTTTAGGTACATTTATTGGGATAGCATTACAAAATGGCATTGTTCAGAGTGGTGATGTTGATAGCACTCCACAGCCGGGTATCTGGGGCAGTTCGTTACAATACAGTGATATGACATTACCATTCACGGCAGGTGGCTTTTTTTACATTGCTTTCAGTGTGATTCCTGAGCTTTTGGAGCCTACACCAGGGGCTTCACGTAAACAAGAAGCATACACTTTTATTTTACAGCTTATCTGCATGCTTGCTGGTTTGGGCTTCATGGCTTTTATAGCATTGAACGAGTAAAGCAACGAACAGATAGAATAGATTGATTAGATTGAAGAGATTACAGAGTCGCACTTCGGAGTAAACAACAACTGATTTACGATTTACCAATTTCCTTTGGATCAAAGTTGATCTGATAGGAGGCTCTGTTCTTCTCTTGCTGTCCACAATGCAACACGTCTTCACCTGGTATGTATAAAACGTATGTAGGAGTAACACAGGACTTTGAGAATACTAACATTTATCACAGGCCATCTGCGAACGCCCACGAGGTTTACGTGTGTGGTAGTTTCGACAACTGGAACACCCGTCACAGACTTGAACTAGATCATGACCATCATTGTTTTACCGGTATTGTTGATATTGAGGTTCATGATTTCCAAAAGATATATTACAAATTTATTGTCGATAAAGAATGGTGTACTTCCGAGAGTGATACAACAGAAATTGATGAATCTGGTAATTTGAATAATGTGAGCACGTTGACATTAAACGATACTGGCGATGAGTCTGTTGTTATGGTTCGTGATTCAGATGGGGAGTCTGCATTTACTTCAATTTCATACCCCAGAGAAATGGGAAAATTGGTAGCAGGACTGGAAGTAGAAATCGAACAAAAGCCAGAACCAGAAATCGAATCTGATTACGATGATGAAAATATGAATGACTCAATTCAGATAACAATCAAAGATTCAGCATCTGTTAGTGGTAGTATCCCAAGCACTCAACCTTCAGTTCATCGTGTTAATAGCCAAATTGGCATTAAAAAGTCCAGCAACTATACAATTATTGGACGTATTCGTAACATATTTCATAATGATTAGCTAGTTCTAACTTATTTTATGTTTTCATCATCTTCTTATTATTTCCATAGTTCTTTAATTCTTTATATTATATTATTAGTAAACAAATTTGTATAATAATTACACACTATTATGTTATTAGCTATTTACATTATCTCTATTTTTATGAATGTCATTAAAAAGCAATGCACGTTTAGTCAAACCTGTAAAGTTGGGTCTATAATCCAATATATTATATGGATTCTTACCTAATTTCTCTGCATATTCATTAGCAGCAGATATAGAGATAGGACGTAAGGGATGACTAAATGATGGTGAATGTGAGTTGATGATCCATGTTTGATTTTTGATACCTAACTTCTTATTATCATTGCAGTATTGTGGATCATTAAATAGGGATATCAATGTGGATATAATTAGAAGTGATGAACCGATGACTAATTCAAGTAGTAGATCGGCCGGCAGTGATGGCTTTTGCGGCAGTTGATTCAGTGAATAAACAGAGTATGCTGCATTGGTCAGCATAAACAATCCGAAAAACAGCAATAGTTTGGCCATATCTCTTGTTTTAGAGAAAGATCGAAGAACAACAGATGTTTTCAAACATCAAAATAGAAATCATTTTGCTTCTTTGGTGGGACAAAATTTGTTATGGTTTCATTTCATGGGAAAACAAAAAAACGTCCCACAAGAAACGAGTTCACTTTTTTCTTTTTTCCGCTTTTCCCACCACAGCACTTAACGGCCCCATTTTTCATTTTTAATTTCTACTAAAAAACGCCGTTTTCCTTCGTGAATATTTCATATTTCATTTTTTTCTTTCGTTTCCATCCACTTTCATCCATCTTCCTTTTTAAAATATTTCTTTCCCCAACCATCCACTATGTTATCTGCTTCAAGATCCGCATTCACTAGAGCTTACTCTCAATCTGCAGCTAAGAAATTAACCATCGGTTTGATTGCCGGTGATGGTATTGGTCGTGAAGTCATTCCAGCCGGCAAACAAGTGTTACAAGCATTACCATCATCTTACGGTCTCAAATTTGATTTTATTGATTTAGAAGCAGGTTTTGAACTTTTTAAGAAAACTGGTACTGCATTACCTGATGCAACTGTTGATGCTTTGAAATCTTCATGTGATGGTGCTTTATTCGGTGCTGTTTCTTCCCCAACTGTTAAAGTTGCTGGTTACTCATCTCCAATTGTTGCATTAAGAAAAAAAATGGGTTTATATGCAAATGTTAGACCTGTTAAATCTGTTGATGGTATTGGTAGACCAGTTGATATGGTTATTGTTAGAGAAAACACCGAAGATTTATATATTAAGGAAGAAAAGATCTATGAAAAAGATGGTCAAAAGGTTGCTGAAGCAATTAAAAGAATCACTGAAAATGCAACAAGGAGAATTTCTAAAATTGCCTATGAAATTGCATTACAAAGACAACAAGTTAGAAATTTGGGTGGTGACTCTTTACACTCAAAACCTTCAGTTACTGTTGTTCATAAATCTAATGTTCTTTCCGTCTCTGATGGTTTATTCAGAGAAACTTGTAAAAAAGTTTACGAAGAAAATATTGAAAAATACGGTTCAATTGACTACAAGGAACAAATTGTTGATTCCATGGTTTATAGAATGTTCAGAGAACCAGAAATTTTTGATGTCGTCGTTGCACCTAATTTATATGGTGATATTTTATCTGATGGTGCAGCTGCATTAGTTGGTTCATTAGGTGTTGTTCCATCTGCTAATGTTGGTGATAACTTTGCAATTGGTGAACCATGTCACGGTTCTGCCCCTGATATTGAAGGTAAAGGTATTGCAAACCCAATCGCAACCATTAGATCTACTGCTTTAATGTTAGAATTTATGGGTTATTCCGAACCAGCTGCAAAGATTTATTCTGCTGTTGATGCTAACTTAATGGAAGATACAATCAAGACTCCTGATTTAGGTGGTAAATCTTCAACTCAAGAAGTTGTTGCTGATATCATTAAAAGATTTTAGATAATTAATTAATATATCTATAGTTATTTATAATTTATTAATGTACACTTTCATATAATCAATCGTCCAGGCCTGTTCATTCTGCCCCATCATCATCGCCGTCACTACCAGTCTATTCTTTGCTACCTCTTTCAAACGATACTGCAAAAAATCCGATACCACCATCAACCTTTGGTAATGATCTAACACAACCACCTGCCAATGCAACCTTATTTTCATAATTTTCAAAAACTTCTGCATTTCCTCTTCTTGGCCATTTTGGTAAAACATCCTTTCTATTACTAACTTTCCAACCTTGATTTTGAACATCTTTGTCTTCAAGTAACATTTTAACAACACACTCATTTTCTTCATTATGAATCGAACACGTACTATAAATAACTTTCCTTACATTAGGAAAACTTAATGCATGTTTAACAATTTTAAACTGAAAATTACTTAATTTTGATAATCTTTCAGCTAATTTTTCCTTTGCTTCTTCAACGTTTATTTCTTCTTCTTGTTCATCAAACGCACGTCCAAAAATACCACTACCTGAACATGAAGGATCAACAACCATACCTGTAATTTCGGGAAAATCTTCAGGTCTTGTAGTTGTAAAATCTGCGTGGTGAATTGTTATACAATCTAAGCCACCTGCCTTTTCACACATCATTTTAATTGTTTTTATACGTTTATTATCTTTTTCAAATGCAACAATTGATCTTTTCGAGTTATTTAATATAGATGCTAAATGTGTTGTTTTATTACCAGGTGCAGCACACGCATCAATAACTTTATCTTTACCTGGTATTGGATTTAAGATTTGTGCAGGGAAACATGATGCTCTATCTTGAATAATCAATCTACCTTGTTTATAAGCATCAGTTGAAGTCAATTTTTCCTTTGGATGGATACCAAATAAGTTAGGTATATATTCATCATGATAAATTACACCAATCTGTTTGATTTCATCAATTGAATCAACCTTTTTAAGATGATTAAATTCTCTTAGCAAAGACTCTGTATTCGTTTTTAATAAATTGGTTCTAAACCATCTAACTGGTGTATCATCATCTTCAATCAACTCATCTAATGACTTAACACCATTTTTAATCTTCAATCTGGCCAATTCAGCTTCCAACCTCGGCTTATTCCTAATAATTGCGTCCTTCCATGCATGTTGCTTACTTTGAATACGTTTTGATTTTGAAAACAATAAATCATGTATCATCAATATGAAAATTGGTTCAGGGATTTTTGCCTTTTTTTCTAGTTCCATAATTTTAGTCTTTTTCATAATATATTGAATAAATGGTTTATACTTTAAAGTTGATGAAACTAATGCAAAAATATGCTTTGGGTTGGTTTTTATAAACTTTGACGTTTTACATGTTTCAAAAACTCTGTTTTGTAAAGACCCCTTTTTTTGAGACGGCAACAGGAACTGTTGGGCATCCTTATACACTTGCATGATGATGAGCCGTTGGTATAGTTGCTTTTCAAAGACTTTTCCATGTCAACATGAAAATCCAGAATCTGAAAAATTTGCAACTGCCCGATTGGGACACTCGCCTTGGGGTTTTGATTTCAGATTTCAGATTTCAAATTTCAGATTTCATATTTTCAATTTTTAGTTTTCTAGTTAGACTTTCGTTATTTTTTGGTGTTCTGAAGTTGCAGAGTGATCTTATTTTAAATCCTGTCCATTTAATAATTGTGTCCTAGGTTTCCAAGTATTTCCCATAGTTTTATTTCCTGTTTTTTTTATTTTCAATAGTTCACAATACGTTTACTCTTTTCTCAACTAATTATTATCAGCTATTTAAATTTCTTGCTAATTCAAATCCGTTAGCACTAGAAGAACTAGGAATTTTACGTTTTACAACAGTTTTATTTTTTATTTCAAAATTTACACTTTCAATCCTTGTTTGTTTCACAATTTAGCAATGAATTTAAAAAGGCCAACAGAGGTAGATGATGATACCAACAATCATTTTAATGATGCAAATGCATCAATTTCCACGAATGATACAAAACCATTTACAGAACCTTCAACCAATTTAAATTCAGCGGCCACAACTATTAAAACTGAAGATGATATTGAGATGACTGATGCTACTGTTTCTAATGTATCAACAAATTCTTCATTATCACCAACACATTCTATAACTGATAAATTACTTGAAAGTAATAATGATATAATTGTTGCACCAACAAAACCTAATTTATCATATGTTCTACTTAAAACTGGTTTGGTTTATGATGTTAGAATGCGTTATCATGCTAAACTTTATACATCATATTTCGAGTACATCGATCCACATCCTGAAGACCCAAGAAGAATTTATAGAATTTATAAAATTTTGGCTGAAAATGGCCTTATTATCGATCCAACTTTATGTGGTTCTGATGAAATTGGTGAATATATGCAAAAAATTCCAATTAGAGAAGCTTCAAAGGAAGAAATTTTAGCTGTTCATTCCGAAGAACACTTAAAATTTATTGAATCCACTCAGAATATGAATAAAGATGAACTTTTAAAAGCAACCGAAAAGGGAGATTCTATTTACTTTAATAATGATTCTTTACTGGCTGCTAAGTTATCATGTGGTGGTGCAATTGAGGCCTGCAAATCTGTTGTTGAAGGTAAAGTTAAAAATGCTCTGGCAGTTGTTAGACCTCCAGGTCATCATGCAGAACCTGATTCACCTGGTGGTTTTTGTTTATTCTCAAATGTTGCAGTTGCTGCAACTTCAATTTTAAAGAGCTATCCGGAATCCGTTCGGAAAATTGTCATTATTGATTGGGATATTCACCATGGTAATGGTACTCAAAAAGCTTTTCTCAACGACCCAAGAGTTTTATACATTTCATTACATAGATACGAACAAGGTAAGTATTATCCAGGTACAAAAGCTGGTGCTGCAGACCAAGTTGGCCAAGATTTAGGTGAAGGCTTTAATATCAATATTCCATGGCCGGTTGGTGGTGTTGGAGATGCTGATTATATTTATGCATTCCGCAAAGTTGTGATGCCAGTTTGTAATGAATTCCAACCAGATTTGGTAATAATCTCTTCAGGTTTTGATGCTGCCGATGGTGATGTTATAGGAGGTTGTCATGTTTCACCTGCAGGTTATGGACAAATGACTCATATGCTAAAAAGTTTAGCAAAGGGTAATTTATGTGTCGTTTTAGAAGGAGGTTATAATTTAGATTCAATTGCAAAATCTGCCCTAGGAGTTGCAAAAGTTTTAATTGGCGAACCACCTGAAGAATTATCTAAAAGTTTACCAAAAACTGAATCCATTGAAGTTATTGATGATGTCATTAAGATTCAATCTAATTACTGGAAATCTTTAGGTCCAGGTTATGCTGGATTAGATTATAATTTACCATCAATAATGGGTAATTTTGATAATTTAGTTTCAAAATCTTCAGATCCAACTTTTATTGAAGTTGCAAGTAGAAATAATAGATTAAGTGATGCAGTTAGAGATTTTCAAAGATCTGAATTATTTGAAAGGTTCAACTTTAGTTCATTACCATTATTCATTGAAAAGTTACCCACATCTTCCTCAATTGATGAATCAACAATTTTATGTTCACCAGATATTTATAAAAATGATAAACTTGTTGTAATAGTTCATGATCCGTCGAGAGTTTGGGCCCGTCGTGATCCTATTACAGGTGATCTAGATTCAGCAAATGCTGTCACCGTTGATAAATCATTGAACTTTATTGACTGGGCAATAAAAGAAAAATGGGGCGTCATAGATATAAATATACCGATTACTATCAGTGGAAAAGGTGATTCACACTATAATAACATTACAACATCACAAGATATTTTATTATATTTATGGGATAACTTTTTACAATTTTTTAACGTTCAAAAAATTGCATTTATAGGGGTTGGTGAAGCTTATAATGGTATAATACATTTATGTGGTCATAGGGATGTTAGAAAATTGGTTAAAGCAAGTATAAATTTTGTTGATAAAGCAACTGCTTTAAGAGCTGTTATTTCAACAATTGATGAAAGTGTAGTCGATTGGTATTTTAGAAATTCGTTAGTTTTCACGAGTAGCAAACATTTATGTTGGGGTGATAAAGAATCAGGAGGAAATTCAAAAAGACCAAGAAAGAAGTATGGTAGAGTTTTAAGAGCCGATGTTGAAGGTTTGGACGGAATTATTGATGAAAGATTTGAAGAAGTTTGCACTTTCATTCAAGAATCATTAGAAGATTATGATAGTGATAGTGATTCTGAATCATAGGTCTAAACGCAAAACTTACAGATATAATATTGACCTTGTAAATGAAACAGTAGACTAATTCATTACGGGCTTTTTTGAATGCGGAATAAAGAATATCCGCAATGTTCAACATATAAATAGATCATTTTTTTTCACTTATAGAGTTTACACCCGACACCATATTTTTAATCTTATATAAATACTGGTTTGAACTTAAATTGAATAAAATTTTTGGAATACCTATAAAACCACAAAAAATTAGTGTTTAGTGACGAAGTCTTTATAAGCCTTTAGTAGATTAACTATTTCCAGAAGTCATGGAATAATGTGGCACACCAAAATTGCAATGACACAATATAGTTACAACGAACATTTTTATTTAATTGAAGAAAGGAATATTTAAAAAGCATCAAATTATTTAACCTTGCTGACAAATACTTGATCAATATTGTTACATTACTAGGATATATAATCCAAGAGTTTAGCTTCACCACAATAATTATTAATATATAACTTAATTTCAAAACAGTACTAGTATTCAAATTTCAGTTAATTAGATTACAAATAGATCATTGGTGATCCTAAAAATTGATAAAATCACTAAAAATGTTGCAGCAAATTATTATGAAGGTGATTATTGTTTTTACTGTTGATAATTCAACAGTTTCAATTTTCAGGAAGTGTTAATGTCAGATTTACATTAGTTTTATAATTCTTTGATATCGAATTAATTTATTTAATATTTAAATATACAGTAGCTGTAGCTTAAAAAAATATACACGTTATTATATTGAAACAAATTGAAATAATAAAATAATAATAAATAGGAATAAATAGAATTAAAAATAATATACAGAATTGAAAATGAATCTATTTTCTCTCAAATGCAATTTGTGCAAGTGCATCAAGTGCACTTGTACCACCAATAAATTTAGGTTTCTGTTCCTTTTGAACTTGTTTTGTATTTTGTTGTTCGGATTCATATCCTACTGGCACACTATCATTTTGTGCTTCAAGTTGGACAGGTGATGAGTTCATTATATTACTAATATTTGGTTTAAATGGAGCATTTCTTCTATAAATTGGATCATTTTTATTATCAGTTGTATCTTCATTGAGTAAATTCATAATATTTTGACGCTTACCAATATTCGACTCCGTTTTAATAATTGGGGCAGATGGAGCATTCGGTTTTGTAAATTTTAACACAGAGGATGGTCCAAAATTTGATTCAAGCGGGGGTAATGGCGCAATACTATCACTTGAATTTAGTAATGATGTCATATTCATGATACCATTTCTCCCAGGTTGAGCAAATGTATTTGCAATTGGTACTTGCACAGATGCTGGAACCGAACCTGGTATTTGAGCCATTGATAAATGCGAGTTCGAGCAAGGTTCATTAACATAGTATCTATAATGTGGTGCTGATTGGTCAATTGGAACAAACTGTGGAATATGTTGGACATGGGAATTTTCTTCGGGTAGCATTTGTTGTTGTTGCTGTTGTTGATTCATTTGACTGAATTGATTAAATTGTGTTAATAAGGGTTTAGCATAAATGGAAGAATACGTATTCGTTGGTTTATAAAAATATCCCAATGATGGCCCGTTTTGGCTGACCATTTCGTGTTTTTGGTTAATCGGATTATGATTTTCTTCAGGTTGTAATGGTGCTTCAGATGGTGGTTGCAATGTTACTGTATCAGGTAATTCTGCTTGTGAGTGAATGTGATTTACTTGGTTTTTTAGTTGAACAAATGTTTGCCATTCAGGATGTTCAAGTAAACCTCTTCGGTAAAAATTTTTAACCATTGTAGCAGATTTTGTACCAAGTCTCTGTGCAATTTCTTCCCAAAATGAACCAAACGTTTGTAATAAAGTTGGAAATACATTGATATCCTGAACACTCCAGTAGCTTGAAATATGTTTCTCTTCATCTTTCTTTTTACTGCGTTTACCCTTTTTCAAGTCATCATATAGATGCATATGATGTGACTCTTCATATTGATGATTTAATAATGCAATATTATTTTCAGCGAAAACTGAATGAGGGATATTTTGAGGTACTGGTAATTGATGCCTGAGCTCAATTGGTTGAGTAGGTACAACCACAGGATGTGTAATTATTGTGTCCAAAACCTTTCTTTGTTTATTGTTAGAACTTTCCTCAAAAGATATCTTTCTTTTATGGATGTTAATTTTTGTTTCCATTGTGCTTAATGGTGGAAGTTCAATAGAGGCCTGGCCAGTAATCAAAACGGGAGCAGAATCAGAAACGGAAGCAGAGACATCAGCAGAAACATCATCAGAAACATCAGCAGAAATAGCGTTAGGAATAGTAGCAGGAATAGTAGCAGGAATAGTAGCAGGAATAGTAGCAGGAATAGTAGCAGGAATAGTAGCAGGAACAGCAGCAGGAACAGCAGCAGGAACAGCAGCAGGAACAGCAGCAGGAACAGCAGCAGGAACAGAAATATAACCGTCAATTGCAGTGGGTGAAATGACTTCGGATTCATTAGCATTCAAGATGTTGTTGTTTGAAATATTATGCTCATCTTCATTTATTTGGTTTTCAAGCTCAATATTTGAGGTTTCCGGTGTAATTGTGTCCGTTTTCGATTTTGAATCTTTCTTCTTTTTTAGGATTTTCCTCTTAGGTCTTTTATTTCTATTTGCAACTAGCTGTTTATAGTTGGTCGTTTTCTTTGTCTTATAATAATGTAAAACACACTCTTCGGAAGTTCTCAAACCACCCATATCTTTCGAAATACGTCCAAATTTTTTTGGATGAAATGTATAAAGTTCACAAAATTTACTATGCTCAGCTTCAGTAAATGTATCAACTGGATCAGTATAAATTCGTTTTGCCCATGCCATTTTATCTGTAACTAAATTATTGGAATCCATATATCTTGTTAAACCATATTTTTCAATAGGGTCTAGAATCATATCAGGTATAACAGCAGCACCATATTGGGCTCTAACCAAAGGGTCTTTCTCTCTTTCTTGTTCCAATGAAGCTAAAATTTCCATAAATTCAGCTTCAGTTCTGACTGAATCACCATGGTGTCTACTCCTTCTTGAACTCGTTGTTTTCGGTGTTTGATCTAGTTGTTTTTGGTGTTGTAGTGGTTTTTGAGCCGAATTATTTAAATGTTTTTCAGAACTTTCATTTTCATAAGCTTTTTCTAATTGTTTATCATAAAATTCAACATCTTTCTTCCAAAGATGATTTGAATAAACATATTGATCAATTAAAGTTTTCTTTTTTGATTCAACCATAGAAGATATGTTTTTCAAGTTATTAAATAGTATATAAGCATCAGCCTGTTTAAAAACCAAAAATGATTTATCGACAAAATTGTACTGAGATATACCACTTTGTCTTGATTTATTTAAGTACTTAAGCCTTTTCCTTCTAATAGATTTGGGGGTATGTTTTAATTCCCAAGCTCTATATTGTTTTTCTAACATTGGAAATATACAGCTTTGGATATCTGAAAACTTATTTTTATCATTACATTCAGTAAGTTCAATGGACGGCTGTTCCTTTGTAATTGTAGTTTTATAGTCATTATTTGTAATATTTCGAGCACTATTTTCTTCAATAGTTGATTTGCTATTATTATTTCTATTAATTTCACTATGTATTTCAAAAGGAATATTATCAGGTATTGTTGAAATAATTTTATTTGATTCTTCTGGTTTTATTACTGTATCCTTGATATCAGACTTATTTACACGTGATTTATCAACAACCAAATTATTATTATCAGTTGTTGGAATATTTTTCCTATTTCCGAGATGATCATCAACACCCATTTGATTTGTTTTTCCAATTTTACCAGAATCATTAGTACCTTCGTAATCATAAGTTTCGGTGATACTCTCAATATTATTTTCGGAATTAGTTTCAAGAATAATCTCAGGATTAGTTTCAGGATTAGTTTCAGGATTAGTTTCAGAAGTGATTTCAGGATTAGTTGCAGGATTCGTTTCAGGATTCGTTTCAGGATTCGTTTCAGGATTCGTTTCAGGAATAATTTCAGAATTAGTGTCAGGATTAGTGTCAGGATTAGTGTCATAATTAATGTCATGATTAATTTCAGGACTGCGTTCGAAATTCGTATCAACATTAGTTCCATTTCCTAAGAAATTAATTTGTTTTTTATTTTTGACAAAGTCAGAATCCTTATTTGCTGCTGAAGATTGAAACTTAGCTTCCATATTGGTAAAAGTATCTTCATGTTTTTTAGCTTCGGTCGTTGATTCCAGTAATAACTTTTTAACAGGAGGTATTGCGGCAGATTGTGAAAAATTCGGTTGAAATGAAGAAAAATTTTGATAATCAACATTTTTATTACTGTTTCCAACTGAAATGGAATTTTTATTGGGAATTAAATGTTTATTATAATACTTAGATTTATTGAAGCTTTGATTTTTATGTGACGTATTAAAATGATGGTCATGCTGGGAATAGGAAGTATATGTATTATTATTACTATAATCGGAATATAGTTGCGACTGGTCATCTCTGTATGAGGCATGTATACTTCTTCTAGTAGGATTTATTGAATTTATATTTGAGTTGTTGGGAATTGAAGAGGGTCGAGATGAACGATAGCTCAAATTTCTTTTTGGTGTAGTATTGTACCATGTATTATTCGATGAATTAAACTCGATCTTTGCAGGCTCATTGGAAGATGATTGTGTATTAGTACTATTAGATGACAAATCATTTCTTCGTGAAGAAAATGGATTGGAAGGTTGTTGTTCATTGAGATGACTCTCTTGATTTTGTTGTTGTTGTTGTTGTTGGTTTGAGGGAAATGGATTAGGGTTTAATGAATAAGATGAATAAGAATAATTATAAGGAGATTGATAATATTTCCTTGACTTATCTTTATAATGTCGCCCGCCACCGCTTTTATGGTGATGATCTTGAGGCATATTGAATAATTATTTTTTTTGACAATTTTAACCTTGTTATTTATTGTATAATCTTATTGGTTTATAGTAAGGGCAAATATAAAAATAAGATTCATATATGGTATATAAAGAAAGTAGTACCGAGAAGTCTATAGACCAGTGAAATTGGATAATTAATAAAAAATTGGCTTAAACAATAAACTGGGGGATAAATATAAAATATATCAGAACAAACCTTGGATTGCAGTGTTAAATCGACCTTTAGACACAGGACTAGTACTTAGGAAAGTTCCAGTGTTTGTAGGTTTCCCCAAAAAGAAATATAGTTTGTAAAATGCTCAAAATGGGAAAAGAAAAGACGACAGTCAAATGGCAAACCTGGAAACAGGGAACATTATCCTTAAAATTTAAAATTGCAATGTGGAAATATTTGCAAGTTGAGAATCTTCAATTTTGTCATGTTCAGAAACCCCAAACTTGAAATTTGAGATTTGAAATTAGAAATTATTTTTTATTTTTTATTTTTGCTTTTTTATCCAATATATATAAAAAACGCGTCGATAGTCGCAAACCCAAAGTTACCCGGTAAAACACGAAAGACCAGGCAAAAACACATGGTTTTCTCAATTGGGCCATTACCGTATTGGGATAATTAATCATCCAGCCATCTCTGAAACACGTCTCTGAATACTTTGCTACCTTTTAAACCTGATCTAAACACGTTTTTTATCAAACTGGATCAAACCACTTTTTGTTATTGCATCTGTCACCTTATTTATTTGTTATATCCTTGACCCATGTCCTTGAAGAGAACTTTTAACAGTGAAGACACCATCCTTGCTTCTAACAAGAAACACAAATTTTCAACTGTTTTATCAAATAATAATGATCTAGGTTTGCTTTCTCCACCCGTATCTCCCGAAAACATTGGAAAAAGTATAAATATTTTAAACAACGTTTTAAAACCTGTATCTAGAAACTTGAGGGCATCCCTTAAATCAGTATCTTCATCTCAAGTATCTCCTTATACAAAAGCAAAAAATTTATTTTTAAGAAGTTCAAATCCATATTCATGCAATTCAAATTCTGTTTTGAAAGGCAGAGAAAAGGAAGCCAAAATTTTGAGTAGTTATATTATTGCCTCAATCAAAGATTTAAACTCTTCATCCATTTATGTTTCTGGTCCTCCAGGAACAGGTAAATCGGCACAAATAAATGCAACAATTGATAAAATAATATCAAATTGTACAAAAATAAATGAATCAAAAAAAACATACTACATTGACTCAATTGGTGATCATAAAATTAATAAAACAATCAAAATCATTAAGTTTAATTGTATGTCATTAAGCAATCCTGAAAATTTATTTAAGGAATTATATAATGAAATGACAGGGTGTAAAAATAATAGTTCAACCATTTCAAGTACAGAATTATTTCAGTGCTTCACAGATTTACAGAATACAGAATATGATATGACCGTTTTGATACTCGATGAAATGGATAATATTGTGAATAAATCACAACAATTATTATTTGAATTATTTACATGGGCCTCAAATTTAATTGACTTGAAGGAGAAACCGAACTTGTTATTGATTGGTATTGCAAATGCGCTCAATTTAACCGATAGATTTTTACCAAGATTGAGATCAAACTGTATTAGTCCAAAAATTATTCAATTTTTACCATATACATCAGATCAAATTAAATCTGTTATAACAAATAAGTTATTATCATTAAATTTCGATAACAAACACAGTGAAGAAGATGATAAAGAAAATCAAATTTCAAATGTTAGTGAATCACCCCCATTAGTTCATCCTGCAGCAATTCAATTTTGTGCAAAAAAATCAGCTGCTACAACTGGTGATCTGAGAAAGGCTTTTGATTTAATGTTCAAGTCAATTGATTTATTTGAACAAAACCTTTTGAAATCAAAATCGATTGATGAATTAAATGATGTTGAGTTATCTAAATTACCCAAATTGATGATATCTCAAGTCGTTAAGGTTTGCTCTGATTCATTGAATGCAAATTTTAATCTGAGAATTAACCCATTAACAGTTCAACAAAAAATGCTGCTTTTATTATTATTTAAATTTGAAGAAAAAAATGAAACTGAATTAAACCAAATTAAAAAAAGAAAGTCAAAGCCACAACTAAATACAATAAATAAAAATCTTGATTCTTTTTACAAGTATTACATTGATAAAAGTAAATTAATTGATAATTTCATTACACTGAAAAGAAATGAGTTTTTAGATATCATGACTTTTTTAGATAGTCACGGATTATTAGTTATAAGTATGGTTAATACTTCATCATCAACGAAAGATTTTTTTTCTAATAATGTTGCTTCACTAAACTTTGATAATTATAAAGTTTCATCAAATATACCAAAATTTGAATTTTTCAAAAACATAAATGAATTTGATATTTTAAAAAAAATCATTTCGTCTAAATCTTAAAAAAAAATAGTTATCTTTTTGTTAAGAGAAAATACCCTATAATAAACCATTTGTGAAATAGATCATGTGTAATTACTAATATATATATATTAAAAAAATTTTTTTTTTATTATAATGTTTTTTAAAGTATTAAAAAGCCACGTTAACAGTAAAATAAAGATGAAGAATCAGATTTGATTTTCAAAAAGAATTGAACATAAATAGTATAAAAAAAGAAAAGCAAGTATTGTATATGGATGAAAAAAGCTTAAATGGTCACTTCTATTTTGTTATTACCCTGAAGGCGCTCCATATTAGTTGTCAATTTAATTTCTTCTTTAAATTTATCAGAGTAATTATTTGGATATTTTGGATTTGACCAACCCTTGTCAGCATTAGAATCCTTAATAAAACTTGCAAATGGATATGTTGGCAAGGTTTTAATTGGCGTATCTTCATTAATCAAACCTAATTTAATTTGTCTATCAACTAAATCATTTAAATATGGTAAAATATGATCTCTGAAACTAGCAAAATTTTTATATTTACATATGCTTTCAGGAGCTTCAAAAATAATTTTTCGTATTATTGATGGAATCAATGGTTCATCTTTCATTTCTTCAATTGAATAGAAAACTGGATGATTGGTAAAAATAATAGCTTTTGATTTTGGCAATCTCCTCAATGTTTGACGTTCAACTCTAACATTAAATTCAGATGGCAATATGTTACTTTCAACCTTGTCACCTTTTTTTAAAGCATAAACATTGTTTAACAATAATTTGTGATCCCATGAAATATACCAAGAAGCTCTTTCAACTAAATCCGCTGGTTTCATTTTTCCAAACCATTTTTCCATTGATGGCTTTAATTTGGTTTCATAGTATGGAACTTCGGTGTGTATAACATCTAAAGTTTTACCTAATTTATAACTAATACCAAAAGAACCACCAGGAAAAGGAACTGCTCCAGCCATTAATCTATGAACACCATCTTCACCCTTTAAAACAACATAAAAATCTTCCTTTGCCATTTTAGAAACATAAATCAATGGATGTTCCTTTAATGGTTCACTAAAGTCTAGAACTTCACCTGTAAGTTCATTTTTAACGTTAACACCATTATCTTGGGTTGTAAATAACAAAGGATATCTTGTCATCATGTGTTCTTTAACAATGTCCATCAACTCTCTGCATGCATCTTCAGATCCAGGTAACCAACCAAAATTATTTGGACCATAAGTATGAAGAACTCTTTGCTTTTCTTGAATGTAGTCGTAATAATATTTATCCATATCTAACCAATTGTTAATATCCAACTTAAAAATTGACATTGTTTGGTGATACGGCCATCTAAATGGTCGCCAAGGTCTATCATCTCTCGTTTTCACTTGATCAGGTGTAATGAAAAGCGGAGTTGGTTTAGGAACTGGCTCATCATTATTTGAACTATACCTTTTTTGTTTAATCGGTTCATGCTTCTTTTTTAAATTAATTTTATCATATGCAATTTTTGCAAGAAATAAGGTTGTAGCAACTGCAGTTCCCGCCCCTAGTAAAGTATAAAAGCTGGTTGAGTCGTTAGTCATTTGATTATCACCGGCTGAAAAAGCGAATAGCCCATACACCCCCAGCCCAAGTAGGGATGGCGAATCCTTTCTTTTTTATAGTTGAAAGGTCAGAAACTGATAACAGCATCGGATTGCCTAATGCGGTAAAAAAGATTAAGGTGTCCGCTCAACGCATGCTTTTTCTTGTTTTGTCAACTAAATTCCAGATCTCAAGACAACCTCTTTATTTCTGAATTTGACTCTCAATGGCCTGTTTTTTTGCTTGATGCTACTGTTGTTGTTGCTCAACAACATCATCTGATATTGAATTAACAATTTACAGCTCATCAAATTCTTAATTAACCTAAAACATAATCGAAATTCTCTTCAAGGTAACAATATACCACGTAAATTATAAATTACACATATATGCGCAAAATTAAAGCGCTATCTAAAGTTACAATTGATCGTCTGAATTAAACAGATCAGTACCAAATAATGCATCCATCAAATCTGTATTGAGAGACATTGAATTTAAAACATCATTGATGTCATTAACATTACCCGGGGTAGCAGTCATATCTGCACCAGGAATCAGATCGTTGAGTATACTACTACCACTATTATTATTAATATAACTCAAACTTCCTGTGTTTACATAATTGTATAAAGACTGAGCTTGAAGTTGGGAATTTTCTGTTGTAGTAAGAGATTGCATCGCTGGAACACTACCATCACTTTTCTTTTCATCATAAATTTCATGGTTTGATATGAATGGATTTGAATCTGTCCTCTTTAACTGAAAACTATTGAATAACTGACCGTTATTGCTAATTGAAACTTCATCTTTAGTTTTACTTGATATAGGTGGAGTTTTTAATTTTTTTCTTTTGATATTATCTCGAGGTTGTTGTTGTTGTTGTTGTTGTTGTTGTTGGTGGTGACGGTTTGTGCTCATGTTTAGTTTTAATCTTTTATACCCGGAAGGAATACTACTGGTAACACTATTACCTTTATCTTCAATATGTTTAACCTTACTTGCGGCTGCATTGAATTTTTCGACTAATTGTTCGATAATGCCTAAATCTTCTAATAAAGTTTCAATAATATCAGACATTCTTCTCATTGTACCATCTATTTTATCCAAATTCCTCAGAACCAATTTTCTAATTAAATTAATAGACTTTAATATCTCTTCGAGGTTTATGTCATATTTTTCATTTAAATTATTTAGATCAATTATTTGTTTTCTTGTATTATTTGATTTAAATAAAATATACGTCAGTGTTAAAACCATAATTGCATTATAACAATAAAAAACATCATAATACAATGTACCATTAAAAAAACCCTTTGAATCTGTGAAACTAACAATTTCAGCGGTTTTAAAGGAAGATTTAATACCACAAATAAACAATGATAAAAAGGGATCATCATTTTTAACAGTATAATTTTGTGAATTAACAATATACAAAAACATTGGTAATGTCAATGTTATGAAATAATAATGATACTGGATTTGTAATTTTGGTTTATACCTTTTAATCGGCAAAGATTTATAATCTTGCCAATTCTCTGGTAAATCATCCCAAAATTTCTCTAACTTAGTTTTAAAATACAATGCCTTTTCAATACTTATTAAAGATAATGGATCCCTTTGAGTTTTTTTCTTATAACCTAAAATTTCGAAAATAATTTTACTTAATTTTAAACTTTCTAAGTAATAAAACTTATAATTTTTATCACTAATGTCATTTAGTTCTGGAAATCCAATATCAATTTCTTCCCAAGGAATAGCACTTGCTCTACCAAATGAACAACATAATGTACTTTCTGCTTTTATTAATGTCCATAAAATCCTTTTCATGACGTCGGATTTTTCATCATTAAATTTATTAACAATTGATTTTCTATGCAAGCCCAAACTTTTTGCTTGGATTGCAGCTAATTCCATCAAACAATATCCACTCTCTCTAACTTTAATACTTGATAAATAAACTGAAAACAAGATTAATAATCTAATACCATCAATTGATGGAGTTAAAACAACATCTGATAATGTGAGTTTAATTATATCAATAAATTTTCCTATCATATCTGCATTTAAAACGGAATTTTCAGGTATTTTGTCAGGGCATGAATATAATTGAAATCTTCTACCTAAAATCCAAACCATATAAATTGAACAAATTTCTCCACTAGATAAACTTGTCATATTATAATGTTTATCCTTTGAAAAACCCCCATTTAATTCGTCCCAAAATACTTCATATTTTTCCATAAAACTATTTTGATTAAAAATAAAATAATACGGATGAACATGTTCAAAAAACACTTTGACATAGATATCAGCTTCTTGCCTTTCAATTATATTAATCAGTGGGAACCTATCAACATTAATTGCGTCTAAATTATACAAATGCGTTGGATATTGATAAACAGGTACATTTTCAGATGTGATTGTCTGAACAGAAGAATCTCTGATATCTTGAGTTGATGTAGGAGGATTTGTTTGATTAAACGATCTTTTAATTATAATATCACATAGTCCATTTAATAATGATGCAGTACCAAAATTTCCAATAAAATGTGTATGGCCAAACTTATCCATAATTAATCTTTCGTTATCAATATTATTACTTCTTAGTTTAACATTTGCTGGTAAATCTGGTAATTTTTTAGCAGTTGTAGATGCTGTTGTGATGTGCTTAGATATTTCTGAATCCGTGGATGGTTTATTTTCTACGAGTGTTTTATCATCTTTATCTTCCGTTTTGTTTGCTATTATTTTATGGTTTGGTTCATTTGAATCACCTGCTTCATTTTTAATAATTTTCCCCTGGGTATTTAGATTAGTTTCATTATTTTCATTAGTTTCATTAGTTTCATTAGTTTCATTAGTTTCATTAGTAATATCTTTATTTTGTTCGTTTTTGCTCTTCCTAGTCACCCTTTCAAACGCTTCTTTGTCAGAAGCATCAATATCAACATTATCATCAATGTTTGGCATTTCAAATTTAAATTTATGGCCAATATCTATTAATTCTTCAATATTGTAAACATCGGAATCCGGAAAGAAACCAGTAATCAAAGCTAATAAGCATTTATAATGTAACGCTATATTTTTGACCGGCCCATAAAACCTTTTCTTTCTGGGTATAGAAGTGGTACATGAAACACCAGCTTTTGAACACTGTATACAGGGTGTGATATTATCATATTTCAAATCATTATTTTGTAATCTATTACATTTTGTCTTTCTTAATTTACACCTATCACATGAAAAAAGAGCTCTCTTTCTTTTATCAGACGATACAAGACGTCTTTTTGACTGTAATCTTTGACTTGTTTGATTTGCCATCATAAATTAGAGCAAACTCAGTGTGGAATGTACAAAATTTTTACGACAAGGTACTATTTATTGCATTACTTTTAGTAAAAAAATTCATATTTTCCAACATGAATCTAGCGAGTAATTAGTTCCTGTTTTGAGAAAATTTGTAAGTTAAGGGTAATAAATATTTGGTTATTATTTCAACAAAAAAATGGGAAATCGTTATGGACATTAGCTCAATCAAAAAAATGCATTATTTCTAGTACGTTATATATCTTTTCCTGAAAAAAAAATAAAAACCAATTGTGCTTTGAAAAGATAAACACGAGAAGGTAAATATTAAATATTACAGAAGCGGAAATCGACATCCGAGAATTTCAAATCAAATAATTGTTGTTTGATAATAATTAAGATTTGACTTTTCCTCTTTTTTGTATTTTAAACAAAAAAAGCACAATATAGATGCCAGAGCCACAAGCGTCATCATTCGGTTCATCAATTATTAACACAGTAAATACCATTATTGGTTCAGGTATATTGGTTTTGCCATATGCATTTAGAACAGATGCAATGCTTATTGGTAGTATAATAATCATAGTTGCAGGCATTGCCAATGGCTTTGGTATGTTTTTACAAAGTATATCCACCAAGTTTTTGCCACCTGGTACAGCAACGTTTTTCACTGTTTGCAGAATTACATATCCAAGTTTGTCAGTGATTTTTGATCTTGCCATCTTTTTACAATGTTTTGGTGTTAACATTTCATATTTAGTTTTAACTGGTGATTTATTACCTTTCGTTTTTACATTTGATGGCTGGGATGCATATTCAATGAAAGTGTTTTATATTTTATTGTCTAGTACAATGATCATTCCATTATGCATGTTAAGAAAAATTGATAGTTTAAAATATGCCTCAATTGTTGCGTTAACTGCAATTTTTTATATTTCTTTACTAATACTGGGATCATTTGTATATGCATTTATGAACAACTATTCAAATATTCCAACTGAAAAATTGGGTGAAATTTCTGTTGTTAAACCACAAGGTATAAAAGCAATTTTCAAAACGTTAGGTGTGATTGTTTTAGCTTACACCTGCCCAACTCAATTTTCAATTGTTGGTGAGCTATCAAATCCAACTATTCAAAGAACTACTAAAATTACATATATATCAATGGTAATTGTTGCAAGCATTTTTCTTTTAGTTGCGTTTACCGGTTACCTAACATTTGGTGACAAGCTTACTGGTAATATTCTACTAATGTACGATAATAATATTTATTCACAAACTGGCCGTGCATTGCTAGTTTTAATGGTTGTTTTATCGTTTCCTTTAATGTTTCATCCTGCTCGTGTCTCTGTTAACAATATCTATCATGTATTTTCAGAAAAAGTTGGGCCAACATATAATGGAATTGAAGCTGAATTAATTTCAAATGATCGTTCACCACTATTACATACGCATGCCTCAAATATTAGCTTATCATCACTTGAATACGCAGAACAAATTGTTGCACTGGACAAAGAAGACGTTCCAATGTCAGATACAAGGTTCCATATTTTAACTATAATTTTACTATTGGTATCATATGCATGTGCATTATTACTAAATTCATTTGAAATAATTTTAGCAGTTGTTGGTGCAACTGGTGGTGTTTTAATCAGTTTTGTTTTACCTGGCTTTTATGGATATAAATTGATTGCTAGTGACAATGACGAATTAATTAATAGACTATATAAATATTCTCCAAGTGAGGCAAATAATGCAATATTTTATAGCAAATTGATTAAAAGATTATCCTTTTTTTTAATAATTTGGGGTATAATTGTCATGATCATTTGCTTATATTCAATTTTATTTGAATGAATGTTTGAATTAATTTTTAGTTAATGAGTTATATAGAAAAATTTTTTTGTATCACATTTTATGCATACTACACAAACTTTTTTTTTAATACTTATTCGCTGTCACTTCTTATATCATCCGCATTATTACCTCTTATAACACGAATAGCAACTCTAAGGATCATAAACATCCAAATCATTGTGATGACTTGTAAGAAAGTTAATAACAGTAAAAAGAAATCAATTTGAAAATCTGTATAGCAAATTTTTGCAGTTTCACCAGGTAATAATGATGAACAATCAGCATTCATGATCAATCTTGCCTTTGACCAACTAAAATATAAAACATAAATATAAACACCATGTCTTAGAATTATCCAAGAAAACATAAAAAATAAAAACATAACATCACAGATTGTTTGAAAACCACAGTATTTTAAAATTTTAGCAGTTGATAACAAAACATCAACAATATCCATTAATAATAAAATTATGTGTCCAATCCTGGTAAAATAAAAGCAATAAGATCCAGTGCATAATAAAACCGTTATAATATGATGAGCAAACATTTGTAAATGATCTTTTCTTCTTGCCTCTAAATGTAAAACAATGAATTGTTGAAACCAAGAAGCAGTTTGAACTAAGTAATAAAACTTGAACTCAGCAGATAACTTATCATGTGGCCACTGTGCATAAATATTGTGGCAATTAAAAAAATAGTTTGATTTATAATAAAGAAAAAATCCAAATCCCCAAGATAATGAATAATAGAAAATTGACCATGATTGTTCAATAAATCTTTGTATTGCTCTGAATTTTTTAATACCAGCTAATTTTGCACATGGTTTGAAAAAATAAATAATCAAAAAACTTCTAAAAAATAATAAATTAATAATCCAAAAAGCAGTAAAATAAATGTCTTCTAAACCGATATCATAAAAGTTTGAATCTGGATATTTATATGATAATGAATAAAATTTTTGAAAGAATGAATTGGAAATAAGGTGAGAAGCTAAAAATAAAGATATATAGAAAAGAATGGACAAATTGATAGTAGATCTATCTAATTTTTCAGATTGTTTAATTTGTTGTATATTGTGAAGACATTCCTGTTTATGTATTTCATCTTCATTATGTAGATCAACATCAATATCAACATCAACATCAACATTCACATCAACGTCTTTTTCATTTAATGATTGCTTTTCCAAGGAAGATCTCTGTCTGAGTTCAGCAGAACCTGCGGAAGATGGAGCACTAGACGACGACAAGTTGGGCATGATATGGCGACGTGAAGGATCAGCAAGATCGTAAAGCAATGAACATTAACAACAGTAGAGTAATCATTTCATGGAGTGGAAAATGAAAAGTTCGCCAGGAATTGATTTCTCGTTTTTTTTTCGTGTTGTTTATTGTCTATTGTTTATTTACTATTTATAGTAAATAGTAAAAATAAAAGTTTGATCTTACGTATTGCATATTTATAGAGTAAAATGATAATGCAAAATGTAGAATGTGAAATATAAAGTAAATTATATACTAGTACCTTATAGATTTTTTTAATTTTAATTATGTGCTGTGCTGTTGATAGCCATTGTAAACATTCGAACACCTTGTCTTAGACTTCCCTCATCATAAAATTGCCACGATTCGTACAAAGTTAGCATTTCCTGAACACTATCAATTACTTCTTCCAAATTAATATTGGAACCAGCTAGAAAATTTGATAATGCATCTACTCTGCTGATTTTGTTGACCACGTGGTTTTTCTCCGGACTAACACTTGCATTAGCAGACACACTCATTTGACGAGAAGGTCGACTTTGTTGTAGATTTTGACTCAATTTTCGACGTAATCCACCTTTATTGTTATTAAAAATAACGGTATCTTCATTATTGTATTTTCTTATTGGTTTAATTGGGCTATTTCCCAATGTTGTTTTATTTACTGTAACTGGATTACCATCAAACATGAAAGACATTAATGGGTCTGAATTTGGATTCGATAGTGAGTTATTGGAATTTAAATTGTTTTTATGTTTTTTGGACACTTTATTACTGTTTTCTATATCAATATTATGAGCATTGTTTTCAAATTTCACAACTAAAACTAATTGTAATGCAGCAACTGCTATTATATGAGGTGGATACAATAATGGTAAATCTGTCATATAACTATCATTTATGATCTGCCATGCATTTTCAATTTCTAAATCTGTCAAATCTAATCTATACTGGCTAACAACTTTTGGGTTTATTAAATTTGATTCTCTGCCTAATATATCAGCCAATTGAGATAACGAATTATAAGGATAATAGATAATCAAATCACATTCTAATTCTTCAATTAAATAAAACTCAAATTCTGCCAGTTTTGTAAAATCACCAGTAATAAATTCCGGCCAACAGTTACGTGCTTCGGCAACTATTGTTCTAATATGTTGAGGACATTCACATAATTTACAAGAAACATAAACTGATGTTGCAACTAACATGTAGATATTAACTTCAATTAATGAAACCCTTGTTAAAAACCTAGTTATGTAAACTTCAGCTGTTGATAACACAATTTGCCTCAACATTAATTTTCTCCCTAATTTAGCAACCATCTGATGGATATAAATTCTCATATTTGTATCATACCGTATGGATATTGGATTATTGTCAATTTTTTGTTTTTCCCAATATGCAATTTTCATTCGAAGAGAAAACAATCTATCCTTAGTAAACTGCCAATGAGTACGTTGTGATGAAACCCAATAATCTGCAGACATTTTCGTCTAATCTGCTGATTGTTCACCGAAAAGAAGTTGACTTTATTACAACAGGAGAAAATATGTGCGTTTTTCCAGATTTTAAGTTTCAACATGTTTTCCTGTCTTTTCTTACAGCAACACATATTTGTTAGTTCTTGCTTCCCTTTGATAAATATACAAACGACACGCAGACACGCACTTACAACAGATGCCGGATCGTCTTACGCAGTTACAGTTATGTTTTGACCAGCTTATGGACATTCTGTTTTCAGCACTTTCATATGTTGATCAAAACCACAGCGTGGCAAAATTAGATCCACTAGATCCTATAATCGAGGATCCAAATTATAATCCACCAACCGAATACGAGTTTCAAGCCAGCCAACAAGAATTAGCAACTGATATAATATTGAAAACAAGACAAATTCTGACAATTATTGATACATTACCAGGTGTAGGAGTTACAAAAAAAACACAGTTAGAAACAATTCAAAATTTACGAATAGAACTAACAAAAGCTGAAATTGAAAAACAAGATGCAATTCAAGAGAAAGAAAAATTGTTGGACTTTGTTAATAAATTAATTCTTACAGTAAATGAAACCATTGCCACGACCCGCTAAATGTATAGGTCTGATATAGTTATAATTTTTTTCCAAACATGTACTATAATAAAAATTAATAAAATAATGAATCAGGTAGTGATGATGTATAATGAGAAAGAGATGTAGAGCATGTCAGTAGGAAGAAGCTGTCACTAGACAAGAAGTAATCATCTGTTTAACGTTTAACCCATAAAAATCAATAAATGATTCAAAGTGAAAAAGTGCATTTTCTCGCTTTCATCCTGTTGAATCATATGAATCACGTATTTTGCTACCACTTTATGTTGGGCAATGAATAACACGATTTAATTTGGTATAAATAAGATGTAAATGTCTGTATTTCCTCCTTTAAGTTTGCAGATCTTTTCTGTGATTTGTTTTTTGTCAGGCTTATCTAAACTAAACCAACCATGTCTTTATCTTATCAAAATTGCACCACACAAACTTTGCATCGTCTTAACATATTAGATGTTGAGTTGAATAAAAGTACAGAATTTGGTGATACTCCATCATTAATTGAAACAAAAGTAGCTGAAATTAAATTACCAAAACCATTAACAGTTCCTAAAGTTACTCAAGATGATATTACCTTAACTAAAGAAGAAGCCAATGTTGACACAATTTTGGAAATTTTGAAAAAATATGGTATCTGCAGAATCAAACAATTATTCACACATAGTGATATTGATGCTATCAATACTGAACTTGACCCATTTTTTAATGAAAAAGAAAACGATCCAAGATTGTTTCCAAAACAAACAATTAGAGTTACAAATACTGTTTCTAAATCACCAATGGTGGTTAATAAGATTTTGTCTCATCCATTAAACTTAGGGCTTACTCATAAAATTCTTGATCAGTCAAACGTCTTCTGGATTGGTGATAATTTAAATGTTGGTTACTGTCCTGCAATTGCTAGTAGTTCAATTGCCTTTCAAGTTTCACCAAGTGCTGCATTCCAAGCATTACATAGAGATGATCAATCTGAACACAATATCAGAAAACAACAAACACCTGAAACGCTTGACCTCAATTTGGAATCTCAACTAGGATTTTCGGTTGCTTTAACTCGTACCACAAGGGAAAATGGTGCAACAAGATTAATTCCTGGTTCACATTTATGGGATCATCTACAAAAACCAGATATCAATGATTGCATATATAATGAAATGGAGAAGGGTGATGCAACATTTATGTTTGCATCAGTGGTTCATTCAGCATCATCAAATGTTACAGATGATGAAATTAGAAGAATTATTATTTTATTTATGGGCAGAGGTAACCGTAGACAAAAGGAAAATATTTTTTTAAATTGTGATATTGATTATTTTAAACAGTTTTCCATTGATCAGTTAAAACGTTTAGGTTTTGGTATGAGCGAACCATACTCAAATATGGTTGAATTACAAGATCCACTTGTTTTTATTAAACCTGAATATAAAAGAACAACGAATTATTCAGAAATTTTCAAGGTTATTGAAAAATAATAATTATTTAATCTAAAATTATATAAAATTCTCTATAAATTATTTAAAATTGCAAATTCTTTAATCGTTTCCACTACTGCATTAATTAAAATGGACAGTTCCTCTTCAGAAATAACAAAAGGAGGCATCAAATAAACAAGTTTACCAAAAGGTCTAACCCAGACACCCTTTTCAACAAATTTTTGTTGAAACCAACCCATATTAACGGGAATCACCAATTCAATAACACCAATTGCACCAATGATTCTAACTTCATTAACAATTTTATTTTCTTCAATGGGTTTCATCATTTTATTAAAAGTATTTTCAATTTTCAGCACGTGATTTTTCCAAACACCTCTTTGAATGATTTCTAAACTTTTAGATGCAATTGAGCATGCTAATGGATTACCCATGAATGTTGGACCATGCATAAATCCCTTTGCTTTTCCTGAACAAACGGTTGTTGCAACATTCGTTGTACATAAAACTGCACTCAATGTTAAATAACCACCAGTCAATGCCTTACCAACACACAAAATGTCAGGTGCAATTAGAGCATGCTCATAAGCAAATAACTTGCCTGTTCTACCAAAACCAGTAGCAATTTCATCTAAAATTAATAAAATATCATATTTGTCACATAATTTACGGATTTCTTTCAAGAATTGAGGATGGTAAATCCTCATACCACCAGCACCCTGGACAATAGGTTCTAAAACAACTGCAATAATTTCATCATGATATTTTGTAATTTTTTCTTCGAATGATTTAATATATTTTGAATCCCATTCATCAGTTGGCTTACATTTCGGTGGTTCAACAAAAATATTTTCTCTAACATAACCAGAATATAAACCATGCATTGAGTTAATTGGATCACACACCGACATTGCACCAAATGTATCACCATGATAACCATAATTAACAGTTAAAAACTTTCTTCTTTTGTTAGCCTCTCCATATTTGGAATCACAATATTGTATAGCCATTTTTAAACTTACTTCAACAGCAACTGATCCTGAATCAGCAAGAAAGCAATGCTCCAATTCAGGAACTGTCATTTCTAAAAGTTGTTTTGTAAGTTTAATAGCAGGTTCATGAGTAAATCCACCGAACATAATATGTGAAACTTTATTTAATTGATTGGTTGCAGCTTCATTTAATTCAGGATGATTATATCCATGAATCGCAGCCCACCATGAACTCATACCATCAATTAATTGTTCACCTGTAGTCAACTGAATTTTAACCCCTTTAGCTGATTCAACAAGAAAACATGGTAATGGGTTAATTGTTGACGTGTATGGGTGCCATATGTGTTGTTTATCGAATTGTAAAAGTTCTTTAACGTCAGACATGTTGATTAAGTTTGTCAGTGATTAACAAATGCTAAGGAAAAAAACTAGAATTATCGAAATTCTTAAACAGCAAACTGTTTATTTTATAACAGAATCAAGACTATTACATTTTGTTGGGATTGTATTGATTGAAATTAAAAATGAAAAATGATATCAAAAGATGATTCAAATGATTCCCTAAACAAAAAATGGTTCCAAAAATGTTTTTTTTTAATTTTTCCTCATGATTAACATGATGATTCAAACGGGTTTTGTAATCCTGAAATTTCCCCAACAATTGACTTTTTGACCTACTATAAAATGGGCGTTGATTTCCAACCACTAATTAAGTAGGATGTTCTTCTTCTCAAACAAACACAAAATATGAGCATTTTCGTTACAGGAACAGATACTGACGTTGGAAAAACCTTTGTTTCGGCTTTATTAGTTAAAAAATGGGACTGTGAATATTGGAAACCCCTACAAACAGGATTAGATGAAGATCCAGGTGATTGTCATACAGTACAACGTTTGTTGAATGAATCAAATACTGACTGTAAAAATATTAAAATTCATCAACCAACTTTATCATTTAGAAAACCTTTAAGTCCTTGGAGATGTACAGTCTTGGAAAAGACTCCTGAAATTGATATGAATTCTTTCACTATTCCAACCAATCAATTTACAGTTGTTGAAGGTGCTGGTGGTATACTTGTCCCAATTACCAAAGATACAACAACAGTTGATTTAATTAAGAAGGTTAATGCATCTACCATTGTCGTTGCTCGTTCAGGTTTAGGGACTTTAAATCATACACTACTTACATTACAAGTATTGAAAGATTCAAATATTGATGTTTTAGGTGTTATTTTAAATGGTGAAATTAATGAAGATAATGCAACCACGTTGAAAGAATTAGGTGTTAATATAATTGCCGAAATACCACCTGCA
Source organism: Pichia sp. NRRL Y-12830 (assembly GCA_030564565.1). NCBI lineage: Eukaryota > Fungi > Ascomycota > Pichiomycetes > Pichiales > Pichiaceae > Pichia > Pichia sp. NRRL Y-12830. The sequence continues at coordinate 108,603 of JAJLVO010000030.1, forward strand.
AAAACTTTAAATGATGTTCTTCACCTTATTCCATCTTTAGAAGCTTTAATTTAAATTAACTATTTGGATTAAAAGTACATAAAAGATTTATAAATTTGATAAAAAAATTATTATAGTATTAAAGAAGGTAAAAAAATTGAACATAACTTGAAAGTATAATTTAATTGTGAAAAGAACATATAGTGGAAAAAAAGCATTAAAATATAAAACTTAACAGTACTAAATCTACCGATTTATTTTTTATTTTTTATTTTTTGTACGACTGTAATTTAATTTTAAATGAAAGGCAAAAAATATATTTTTGTACAGCAGAAAATAGATATAGCAAAATAATACCAGTAAGATGAATGAAAAATGAGAAGAAAAAGATAGTTATGACTAGTCAGAGGTTGAATCATCAGAGACTTTTTCATTCAATCTTAAAGAACCATCAGCTTGATATAATGGATGATTTGATTTTGTATATGATTTACCATCATCATTTGGATCTTCATAATCGTCATAATCATCATCGTAATCATTATTATTGTAACGTTCATCATCGAGATCAACATCGTTGTCATCAAATTCATCATCGATATTGATATTTTCATCATCTAAACCACCTGCTGACATTTCATGATATGGATGTCCACCCATTTGAGAATTAACAATATCACTATTCAAATTTAAATTTAAGTTATCATCGTCAATATCAGACCAAGATTGAGTGTTTCTATGTCTAATATCATCATCTTCAGATTCATCATCCGATGAGCCAAACCTATCAGGTAAATCATTACTTATTTCATCACCAATATATCTAGAAAACTTATCAGATTCAATTTCATTACCCGCAGAATCCATATATCCATTAGAATTATTGTTGTGATTATTCCTTAAAACTGCATTATCATGTCCCTCATCAGCATCGTTATCATTACCATCATCATCTTCCTCCTCTTCTTCTTCAACAACATGCTCTTCACCTTCTTCCTCATCTTCTTCATCATATTCGCCAGACCCGTAAACTCTTTGAAATAAATTCATGTCATGTTCGTTCATTTGTTTACCATCACTACCTAAAACGGCATTGTACTTATTTCTGATATCAGTTAAAGTTTCGTCAACATACTCCTTCCATTCATCATTATCAATTGATTCATCAATAATTTTTGCCTTTGAAGTTGTATTATGAATTTCTAATGAGATAAATTTTACAACTTCTTCCGCAATCAACGATAAATGTCCCATATAACCTAATCTTAATCCATTTTCTTCTTCATATTTGAGGCATCTATTATGTCCATCAATAATCAATTTAGTTATATTACATCTTCCAAACAGATCAACAGCTAAATATTTATTATATCCGATCTCCATTGTTGCATTTAAAATTTGTTGTACAATGTCAAAAACAACATTATGCAAAAAATTATTCCATGGAAATTTGAAAAACATATCTAAAATGGTAACTATTATTTTATTATCATATAATGCAATTTTTAATTGATCTCCAACAACCGGATTCTTTCTTAAATATTCTTCATCATCAATTAGTGTATCATCGTTTTCATTTTTCTCATTATTTTCATTATTACTGTTACTTAGATTTTCTTCGTTAATTTCCTCTAAGTTTTTCTTTAATAGTTTCAAATTTTCAACTTCTTTTAAAATATCTGCGTTATCAATTTCAATTGAAGAATCAACCTCCATTCGTTTCATTAGTTCTTTATGCTTTTCGATTAATAATTCTCTAGTTTCATCTCTTTCTTTAACCAATTCTTCACCCTTTTGATCATTTAATAAAGCCATGTTAGAACAATGAATTAATTCAGCAATCAATTCACAAATTTTAAATCTTTCAAATCCCAAGGGCTCGATTGAGCCAAATGGAGTTTTTAGAGTATTGGTAATTCTTTGTTCTAAAAGCTTCCTAAATTCAGGCAGTTTTTCTGCAAAAATCTTCACCAAGGTACCTAAATAAATTGGATCTCTAGGAGTTGGTGGGTGTGATTCTATGGTAACATAAACAACAGGTACCGGATCGTAATCTGAATTATTTTTACGAATAATTTCAATTACAATTCCAACACCATTTGATAAAGCTGTACCACCTTGTAACATTTTATCAACCAATAATCTAACCATTGGTTCACTAACCAACTGCCTTGTTAACTCATTTGGACCAATGGTTGTATTTTCTGCATTGTTTGCAGATATTGTAATAAAAGCTTTCAAGAAATCACCAGAAGCACTTTGAATTGATGATGATATGCCATCAGACAAAAAATTAATTAACGAAAGAATCAAATCTTGATCCTTCAGGACATCGATTATACCAGTTGAGTCATCAGGTTTATCAGTTGATATTACCTTCAGCAGAAAATCCATTAATGGGGGAGTTTCAATATGCCTCATGAATCTTTTGACTAAATCTTTTTCTTGGTGTATAAATTGGATCATTTCATCAGTCTTCATATCGAGTAAATGCTCATTAATTTTCATAAAATATGTTGCACTAAATATTGGCATTGGTGCAGGCTTATCAAGGACACACCATAATTTTGATAATAAATGAGTACTCTCCATAAACGTGTCAGTAATTGACCAAACATCAATTGATAAAATTTCTGCTGCAACTTGTGCCCTTCTATTGTGTCTTTCATCTTCCGTTTCTTCAATATCTTCATCCCTATTTTCATCATCATCATCATCATCATCATCATCATCATAATCATCATCATCTTCTTCATCACCATCATCATCATCATCATCATCTTCTTCTTCTTCTTCTTCCCCGTCTTCTTCGTCATTTTCAGAATCTTCATCACTTTCATCACTTGTATTACTAGCTCCACGAATTTCATTATTTTCATCATCTTTATATTCATTAGTTAATTTTTTATTAATATTCAAATCTTCATCAACAATACTTGATGATATTGAATTTATAATGTTACTATTAATATTACCATTTGAAGAATCATAAAACTTACCATTTGAAGTAACTGAATGCCCATTTTGAGTTGATTCATTTTCTTTTTCATTTGAAGGTTTAGATATTATTTCATTATTATCATTAATATTAGAAGCCTCATCTTTTGTTCCATTACTAATCGAATTGCGTTGATATTCATCATCTTCAACAACATAATCAACTAGTTTTTCCAATATTTCAGGTCGTCTTAGATATTCAATCAATCTTGCATTTGAAGCTAATAACTCAGAAACTGTATCTCTTTCATCTAATAAATCTTCTAAAATGATGTTCTCATTTTCAAGAATCTTTGAAACCTTTGATGCATAATTGCTTGTAAACTTCCAAAATCCTGACATGATGTGTGTATCTTCCTTGTTATAGTAAAGTGTATTTAATTGTTCTGTTTAAAATGTATGTGTATGTGTGTATATGTATATATTTATATATATATATTCTTTGAAGTATTATTAACATAAAAATTGAACTTAATCAATAAGAGTAAATTGTAAAAAAAATCAAACTAAATGGGAAATATGTGAAATGTATAATTTAACGAATCAATTAATAAATTGATAGTATATGTGCTAAAGTAATGTACTAGTTTTGAAAAAAAATGATTGAATTTAGAAACCGTTCCAATAAAACAAAAAACAAAAAAAATCAATTAAATGGTAATTAGTTGTTTTCAAAAATATGTTCTATTCCCTTCCTGTGTAAAATGTATAAAAAAAAATTAAATTCTTGTACGGTGAATATGCAACGAATATGCGGTATATGGAATATAATATAACAAAACAAAAAAAAAAAACAAAATACAACAATAATGTTTATTATACGTAGTCTGTATAAATTGTCAGCTGTGAAACCAACACAGAACAAATGGCGACGAAAATTGAAAATCGAAAGTGGAAAATGGAAAATGGAAAATGGAAAATCAAAGGAATTCGAAAAAGTTTTAATTCCAGAAGTTTATCGACGCGACGCCTTCTAATTGACAAGTTTATACAAATATTATACTATACTCTTATACTTTTACAATTCGTTGTCAAACTGAGATACCCAACTAAGATATCTATCAACGAGACCATGTATATTTTGAGAACCTTCCATTTCTCTGAATGTTTCTCTATCTTCGCTATTAGCAGATTTTTTATATAATTTATCAGCTTTTTCAAAATCTAAAATTATAAATTCAATTTTGGATTTAATTACTGATATATCATAATCATTATTGGATTTAATAATTTGTTCAATCGTTTGTAAAACAATTATTGGAAACTCATCGTAGTATCTTGCATTCCAACTAATTATCTTACAGCATAGTTTCAGAATAGAATCAACATCCAGCTTGAAAGAATCATTTTCCAACTTATTAATTTCTTTAAATATTTTTTCATTTTCTGAATAATTTAGAAAATAATTGAGTAATTTATAAGCTGCAAAAACACTAAATCTTCCATCTAAAGCTTTATCAAAAGCAAACAAACCTTGGTTAAAATAATTGACATTAAAACATTCATTACCAATTAATTCCAATTCTAAAGGAGTATAATTTAACAAAGGTTTGTTTACTAAATCGTTTTCGTAAATTAGGACATTTTTCAAATTTTCATAAAATATTAAAAACAACGAATCTAACCACTTTTCACTTAATCTTTTAAATTTAAATCTATTTTCATTGGATATGGTATCATTATCATTTTCATTATATTCATCTTCCATCACAAAGATTTCACTTCTAATTTTAAGCAATTGAGACCAAGAACTATTTTTAGTCATTAAAGATAACAGTTTATAAGATTCTTTGAAAGTGTGATTCAATTTTGTCTCTTCATAAACTTTTAACCTTAGTTTATAATTAATTTTAGAAACTTCATCACTATTTGAAAATTCAACAATATTACCAATACCCGAAATACAACCAAAATTTTCTGAGCTTTTCCAAATTGATTCAATTTTACCATCAAATGGAAATTTGAATTCAAAAGCTTTTGGTTTAATTGCTTTATAAATGTCTTTTCTTTTATTGATATACATTGGAGAAGAATTCAAAGCAAGTAAGGCATTTTTAATATCATTTTTCAAAATATAAATTAAAATTAAGTTTTTCCAGACCTCAAATTCACTCGGTAAACATTCAACTGAAATTACTGATGGCAATAGAGCTAAATCAAATCTATTTTGAGAAATTAAAAATTTAACTTGTTCATTTAACATCCAACCATCCCTTGGAAAGCTTAATAAAGAAGTATGCATTAGTTTAACGGCTTTTGCAAAATCATTTTTCATAATTAAAATTTTAACAATCAAAACATTTAAATTAATTTTATGATCAAGTGTAACTTTTTTAATTTGTTCAATTGCATAATCATAGTAGTTAGTAATGCACAAAATTTTTAAAATTGAATCAATTAAATAATTATTTAACAATGAGGGTTTGTTATATAAATCTGAACAGCCAGTTTTAACACCAATTGGTAATAAGGAACACATCAATTGAATTGCTTCCTTTGAGTCTTTGGTTGATTGAATCGGATTAAACTTACACATACCAGGTAGTTGTCTTTCAATTGAATCAGCAAATAATAATGATCTAATTAAGGAAGAAACATAAATTTCAGCCCATAAGTGTGAATTTGCACTGTTGGTGTTATCATTGGAAAGATTAATTGTAATTTTCGATTTATCACTTGGTATAAATTGAATCAATGGATTGTTAGAATTTGGGAATTGACATCTAATTCTTAAATCACCCCTTGTAAATACGTTATAAGAACAATAAGTAGCAATTTTTAAATGTTTTAAAGTTGCTTGGATTTTATCATTCAACTGAATCGTTTGTAAATACATTAAGGGTTGAATAATTGAAGAATTATTTATACCTGTTGCATAATGATATTCTCCAATTTCTTGTTTGATTGATTTATCATACTTTGAAATATGAATTAAATCTGGTTGTCCTAATTCTTGAAACTCAGTTAGTAGGTTGTTTCTGTATTGAATAATTTCACCTAATGAATTTTCCAGGATGTTAGGAGTTATAATTTGAGGTTTATTTTTAGATGATGCAGAGGATGATAACGATTGTGGTTGTGTAGACACTGAATTCTTGCGGGTGGTGTCTACCGACATTGTTGTGTATTAAAGCGGTGAAGGATTGATTGCAGTGCTTGATATGTATATGTATATGTTTAGAATATTATTACAGTTGGTTTCAAAAAGTGATGCACATTTGTGATGGTAAGGAATCGAACGGGCGACGCGTCGAAAACAAAATCCCAGCAAGTTTTTTTGTTTCAGCTCTTATCAGTATGAGGTATTTAAGGTTCCACATATTATTAATTAATATATGTTGAGTCTCAACATGTTAAATAATTATACTGTTATATGGATTATCAAAAAAATCCTTTCAAAGCTTTTTTTTAGTTTGGCTAAATGTCTATCAATTTTTAGTTTTTTATTAGCTCTTGGTTAATGACGTCCATTCAATTAGAATTAGATGATTCTGCTAGTTTTGCATTAGTTTTACCAAGTGGGATCTAATGGTTTCAATTTATCAATTTTACATACCATCACTGAACTTAAATCATTCTTACACATTAAACTCTCGTGTAGTGGATTACTGATAACTTTCCAAAGGAAGAACGAAATTCATAAAGCATAAAGAAGGTCATTCATTGGATTCATTTTCTAGTTTAAAAAGAGTTGATGAAAATCAAAGGAATTTTATGGAAAATGTAAAAAAGGGGGGTAATGGAAATATCAAAAGGATTCTCGGTAAATCTATGAATATTGTTTTAGTTGAGTTTTTGTCCTATAATATTAAAAATTATGCTTCGAGAATTAAAATGTATTTTAGTATTATAAATTTTTAAGCAAATCAGTTAGATTAACTTGAATATTTCAAAAAACAGTCCGTAAAAAAGATGATACACCAATCAAAATGTCAAATTGCTGGAGCAGTAACTTGAACTAAAACGCGATACCTTTCTTTTAGTATTCCAGAAAAAGAAAGAATGGAGATAAGAATCTTCTTTGTTTTTTGGCTGCTTGTATTTTGAAATAATTAAGTCGATTATATGTGACGAGAGCACAAATTGAGAAACAAAGTTATTACACATATAAAATAACCAGTTTCATTTTGTTTTGTGGCTATATTCAGCTTAAAGGTAAATAATAATTGCTCATCTTTCATTTTTATTAGTCAACTTAATTGTTTATATTTAAAAACTTATCCATAGTTTTGCGAGTTATTATTTATTTATTTATGTTGTTTATTCAGTTTTCTATTTACCACTTATAAATTATTTTTAATTATTTATCTGCTATTTTTTACACTCGTTTATGACACTCTTCAATTTTGGATTAGTTAGTACTGTCATATGATTTATAAACTACAATAATAACGCGCATTAGATGTTTATAAGTGATAAGCAAAATATTCTAAAGCTGTTATTTTGATCTATTGTGTGCTTTTTCTATCAATTAATTTAGTTTTTGATTTTGATGGCTAAAAAAAGCTGAATTAATAAGGTGTGTTGTTGTTTATTATCACTTGTAATACTAAATGGAATTTACTAAACGGAAAAAGTCAACCAACAATATTTTTTTTAAAAAAGTCATTGCTTAGGTGTGTAATGCTATTTTATATTCTACGTGTATTCTTATGGTGATAGCAAAATCTGTGAAAACACTACTAGTGTACATAAAAACGGTAGGCAAATCCGTGCACCGAGACTGCAAGTTTACCCGGTTTTTGTTTTTTAACATGAATTTCTAAAATTTTAATTTTTACATCTTTTTAAAATTCATAATTACTTTGATCCATGTTTTATTTATAATGTATTTGCTCTAATCCACTAAATCTTTACTCATATATTAAATACCATGTCTGTTGATTTTAATACTTTAGCCCAATCATTTTGCGACTTTTACTATCAACAATTCGATCAAGATAGATCTTCATTAGGTAATCTTTATGTAAGTACAATTTAGACAACTGCCTTGGTTAATTATCCATTTTATCATTTTTTCTTACAAAATACTAACCTTCAAAACCACAATCATGATCAATTTGATTGTAATTTTACCTATTATTATATAGAGAGATCACTCAATGTTAACTTTTGAATCATCTCAAATGCAAGGTGCAAGAAATATTATTGAAAAACTTACATCATTGCCATTTGCAAAAGTTCAACATAGAATTTCAACTCTAGATGCTCAGCCTGCTTCAGAAGCTGGTGATGTTTTAGTTATGGTTACAGGAGAATTATTAATTGATGAAGAAGAAAACGCACAAAGATACTCACAAGTTTTCCATTTAATGCCTGAAAATGGTTCATATTTCGTTTTAAACGATATTTTCAGATTAAACTATGCTTAATTCTGATAAAGCCGATTGATCATTTCTGTTAATAAATCATTTACTATATTTGTTAATTTTCGTTTCTTGTCGATGTCAGATTTACCCTCCCTATTTTTACAGTTGCTCTTTTTTCACAATTTTACATCAATTGGATTAAATGATCTTTCGATTTAAATCTGCATTCTTTGTATATTCAATAACAAAGAAAGAACTAATAATGTATAAAGTATAAGGCTATATCTTTTTACTTAATCATACTTGATATTTGTCAACAGGTTAAATATTTAACCAGTGTGTACTAAAAATTCGCTCACATATCCGTAAAACGTAAAACCAAATATGAAGTGTAAGGAACGATGTTTGGTCTTTTTTGGTATTCCGAACAAACTTTAAATTTACTATTGAAGTTATTTAGACAATCATGGAGACTCCAACAATCCCAAAACATGTATGTAGTAATCAATTCTGATACATTTGATACATTTGAGTACTAACATTATAGATAGAGGCCAACAAGACAAAATACTGAATCATCTTCTAGTGAATCAATTCCAGAGATTCCAAAACAAAGACCACATAGATCAAATACTGATTCACCAACGATTCCTAAATCAAGACCAGAAAAAAGGTTAACTAATCCACATGAAGCATCACCACAACAAATTCCAATAGTTCCAAAAACTAGACCATCTAGAACTTCTAGTCCTTCGATTCCGACATCTAAACCAAATATCAAAGACAATAAAAACGAACGAAACAATATTTTTTCAACTTTGAATTTAGATAAACCAAACTTGGACAAGCCGGAAAATGACGAAACATCTAAAATCTCAATACCACGACCAACTATTGAGCCTGTAATTGATACAAATGTCCATGATCACGCTACTAGTGAAATTTTAAGTGATAAAAAGGAAGGGATTGAACTCCATGAATTTGTTCAAGCCGATAAATCAGATGAAACTGATGCACTGGATGAAGCAATTCAACATCTGCCTTCTGCTTCGCCACAGTCAAATAATCAATCAAATGATGTTAAAGACAGTAAACTTCCAAATATTCCTTCCACTAGACCAAAAGTTATAAACGTCGATGTTAATGATTTAGAGGAGAACACATATGGTGCTAAAGCTATGTCATTAACCGATAACGTCGAGGAACACATTAAAGAAGATGTTAAGAAACCCATACAAGAGGTTGAAGAAGAAATCGAAGAAAAACCATCAGTTGAAAATGGGGTTAAAGAGAAACCAAATGTTGAAGAGGATGAATCAAAGGTTGAAGAGGATGAATCAAAGGTTGAAGAGGATGAATCAAAGGTTGAAGAGGATGAATCAAAGGTTGAAGAGGATGAATCAAAGGTTGAAGAGGAACCACAGGTTGAAGAGAACTCAAAGGTTGAAGAGGAACTAAAGGCTGAAGAGGAATCGAATGTTCAAGAAAAAATTAACTCACATGTCAAAGTTGAGGAAGCAACCGATGACGTTAAAGGCTCAGATCATATAAGGAAGACATTAGATGATTTAGACATTTTGGAACGAGAGCTTGTGCTTGAACTTGAACCAGAATCTTCAAAATTAGATGCATCAAAGATTGAAGATTATACAAATACAGAAATCGAATCGATATTAGAAACTAGAGAGAATAAGGAACGTGAAAGTGTTGAACAATCCAAAAATGAAGAAACACCGAGATTACCAGTTGTTCCAAAATCTAGACCTAAGGTAGCCGACAAGCATTTAGATCAACCACAATTAACTAATAAAAAGTCGGAATCACAAACTGAGTCATCCACACCTCTTATCAATAAAAAACCGCCACCAAGGGTACCAAAAAAGCCATCATCAAGAATTGCACAGTTTCAAGAAATGCTTGAACAACAACAAAAGACAGATTTAGGGCTTATAAAACCCAAACCAATATTACCAGTCAAAAGAGCAAGTACAAATAATGAAGTTAGTGGAACGGATTCAACGGAAATTGCCATTGAACAGGAAAGAGTCACTCCAAAGGTTGGGAAATTACAATCTAATTTTGCACACAGTTTAAATGGTATGATTGGAATGGGATTACCAGGCATGGCATTTGGTGGTAATACATATGAGGCAATTAGACAAGCAAAGACAGCGGCATCAGCTAATACATCTGATAAATTAGAATCAAAACCAGTTGATCAATCTGAAGAAAAGGAAACCAAAATTAAGGATTCTAGAAGAGCTAGAACAAGAGGTCCAAGGGGTAGAAAGTTACCTGTTGAAGTTAGTAAAGTTGTTGAAGTTAATGATTTAACTCTTGGCAATTCTTTTACAACTGTTGTTAAAGATTTATGGTGTTTGGATTTAAGTATACCTATCAAAGCAGTTGAAGTGCCAGATGAAAGTTTACGTGAAGAATGTTTTAGTGGTTTAGTTTGTGAACCAACTTTAGATGACGATACATGTTTGAGTGAAAAGCATGATGAAGATTTGAAGGAAGTCCCTCACAAAACCGAATCTTTTGAAACCGAATCTTTTGAACATGTTATTAGAGAGGAGGTTGCAAAAGAAGCAGAAATAGAACAACCGCAGCTGGAAGAATTTTCCTCTAGTAAAGATGATTTTCATATGATAAATAAAGAGGAAATTGCAGATGTAGAATCTATTGAACCTGATAATGCGTTGGAAGACAAAGTAGAAGAAAAGGTTACCGATAAGCCTGTTTTAAGTGAGGTATCATCAGATTCTGAAATGTCTGAAATATCTGAAAATGCATCTACTGAACAAACCGGTCATTTTGCAAACCATGAAGTGTCTCCACCTGCAGAACTGCAAGACAGCGTTGGTGCCAAGTCCATTGACCAAAGCGATTGAAAAAAAGTAATTATCAACTGTTCCGAAAGCGGATAAAGAACAATACAAAACGTCAACAAAAAAAACTCGCTCGATTTCAGATTGATCCACCGTTTCAACTTTATCACGATGTTTTGTTTATTGGATGAAACCTTTGTAGTTTAGGTTTCGGGTTTTTTTTTTACTTGTGTAAGTTTTCTTTGATCGACAATACACAAAACTTTAAGTATAATTCATCCGTTTAACGTTACCCTTTCTTCATTCATTTCAATACCATTCAAAATTTTTCAAAATGAAAATTTTATCCATTCTTTCCACAGTGACAGCAATCATTACATCAACAAATGCGCTTGATCCAATCACTGTTAAAAATAATGCATTTTACGTTGCTGATTCAGAAGAAAGATTTTATATCAGAGGTGTTGATTACCAACCAGGTGGATCATCAAATCTAACAGATCCATTGTCAGATCCCGATATTTGTAAAAGAGATATTCCTTATTTCAAAGATTTAGAATTAAATACCATTAGAGTTTATTCAGTTGACAATACTCTGAACCATACTGAATGTATGATGCAACTAGAAGATGCGGGTATCTATGTTATCTTAGATGTCAATACTCCAAAAACCTCAATTTCAAGAAATGATCCCGCATGTTCATATAATTTACAATATTTAACCGAAATTTTTGCCACTATAGATTCATTTGCAGAATATAATAATACCCTTGGCTTTTTTTCAGCTAATGAATTAATTAATGATGTTTATTCCTTCCAATTTTCACCTTACGTTAAAGCAGTTACAAGAGATATGAAACAGTATATGAGAGCACAAAATTATAGAACCATTCCAGTTGGTTATTCAGCTGCTGATGTTTCCGAAGTTAGACTTGATCTTGCACATTATTTAAATTGTGGTGATGTTGATGATGAAAGAATTGATATGCTAGGTGTGAATGATTACTCATGGTGTGGTCATGCCTCATACATTTCATCTGGTTACAAAGGTAAAATGGCAGACTATTCAGGCTATTCAGTTCCAATTTTCTTATCTGAATTCGGCTGTAATAAAGTTGTTGATAATAGACCATTTACCGAAATCCAGACAATTTATTCAGATTTGATGTCACCTGTCTTCTCTGGTGGTTTAGTTTATGAATATTTTGAATATATCAACCATTATGGTCTTGTAGAAGCAGATAATTCAACAGGTGCAATATCTGAATTGTCAGATTATGATAATTTAAAGTCCATGTTATCATCAACTTCAAATCCATCAGGTGATGGTGGTGCTGCTCATTATGAATATTCTGACTGTCCAACTGGCCTCAACTTCAGTACTACAGTTCCTGATCAACCTGAAGGTTTAACACAATTGATGAACGAAGGTCCAAAAGGTGAAAACTATGGTTTCCAGGCCGAAACTCAAGATGCATGCTATGACGATGACGATGATAGTAGCTCAAGTTCTTCTTCCACTGAAGAATCTTCTACCTCTTCTACAGAAGAATCATCTACCTCTTCTTCATTAAGTTCCAGTTCATCCGCTTTTTCAACTATTTCATCAACAACTAGCTTTGTCGAGCCAACAACAACATCATCGGTTTCATCAATTTCATCAGTTTCTCGTTCTCAAAACAATGCAGATTCAATGAATGCAACAATAGGTCCATTTATGAAAATTTTTGTATTTATTTTAGGCGTGTTTTTTTACTAAATTAATTAGACTATTTGACATATATAAATTGCGTTCAAGCACAATAATTTATCAATACAAAACTTATTTCCTGTAATATTTTCAATACATTTTGATTTTTTTTGTCTCTCGTGTTTTTATTTATTTTCTTTTTTTCATTTTCAAATTCAACTTTTCATTTTTTTGAGATAAGTTTTTTTTTCCAAATTTCAAACTGTTCTAACCATTTCACTTATATAAATTCTTGAAGGATAAACGAATATGTTGAGTCTGAAGGTTTGTAATAGTACGTTAAGTCGTATCCAAACATTTCATTTGTTATCCAAAGGTATACGTGAAAATTCCACGTTCAATCATGCAGGAAGTAACAAAGAACTGTTAAACGATCTAAATAAATTATCATTAGAAACGGAAGAAGAATCAAAAACTGAAGAAAATATCGAAAAATACACTGAATTAAAAAAAGAGTATGTTGAATCTGATAAATTGCCTGAATATATACCGTTAAAAAGCTTTGGCGCAACGTGGGGAGAAATTCCTAGACTAAAACATAATTTAAAGTCAACACTATTTTCACCGGGTGTTCATTATTTATCAGATCCAAGAACTGGGGTTTTTAATTTTCATGAATCACTTAATGAAATACCACATATTAATCAATTTAAAATTGATAAGATTAGTAATTTTACACCAGCAGGTAGGGATACTTCATTATTAAATTTGTCTAATTTTATTAATAACAAAGAACAATACAAAGAACCGATTTCATATTATTCATCTACTTCATCAATGACTGGTATATTATCTAAATTTCACAGACTTTTAAGTAACAATAGGCCAATCAACACATCGACGTTTTCGAAATTTTATCCAGAAACTACCCAATTTACAAGAACTATGGATTTACCAACATCAATTGTTGTTACACCAAAAAATGATGAAAAAACTATTTATTCGTTAGATGCAGATAGATCAACAGATTCAGAAATTACACTATCAGTGTTAGGTAGTGCATTGGAGTTGATGTTAACACAAGAACCTAAAGATTTCTCAAAATTTCTCAGATCTTCGTTAAAGGAACCTCCAGAAGATGAATCATGTTACCATTTTGCAAAAATTGGTAAATTTTTAATTAGATCTCAATTAGATGCAGTTGAAGATCGATTACCATATGGTACATTTGATATTAAAACGAGAGCAGTTTGTTCAATTAGATTTGATTTAGCACATACAGATTATTATCCAACAAATTATGAAATTACTAAAACTCATGGATTATTTGAAAGTTTTGAGAGAGAATTGTATGACGCTGCTAGAATTGTCATGTTCAAATATAGTTTACAAGCAAGATTAGGTAATATGGATGGTATTTTTATGGCATTTCATAATATTAAAAAATTCTTGGGATTCCAATATTTACCTTTAAGTGACATTGACAATTTATATTTTGGTGAATTATTAAAGGATGATCACAAGTATGGAAATGACTCTTTACAGAAAAAAGATGAAAATAATCAAACAGAGGATGTCAGTCTTAAAAATCAAAATATACTAGAAAATATTTCAAATGATTTTGGTAATCATTTTCAAAATAAAAGAGAAGCATTATCAACGTTTATTGGAGATTATGAATTAAGAATGTCAATGAACTTATTACAGAATTTATTAGATGAAATCATTAAAGATACGAATGGTAAACCTTTCAGGATTATGTTTAAAAAAATGAAATTGAGTAATACCTCACCAAAAGAAAAAATCGAATCGACTGAAGAAGCATCAGATAATGATTCAGAATCTGAATTAGAAGCGGATACTGAATCTAAACCTTTAGAAAAAGAATGCAAACCAAAACAACGTGAATATTCACAAAGTAGTTTGATAGCAGTCGTCAATACCTTAGACGACCATGAAGTGCACCAACTACAAATGTTAACAAAGGAAAGAATAGAATCAAGTAAAGAAATATTTGCTGAACTTCAAAGTGAACCAAATCATATCACTCATAGAGTTAAAACATTTGCAAAACATTCAAATCATTTTAAAAATGAATTTTATAAAGTTAACAGGACAATCTTGAAAAATAGTAATGACAACAATGGATTTTTTGCATATGAACTGAAAATCGATCATTATTTTGGTGGTGAAAAGTCCACAGCCAGATATCCAATGCCAGCAATTGATATTTTAGACAAATCTAAAAATTATAAATGGGAATTTGATTATTCAATCAATAAAATAAATAGTGATACAGACAAAAATTACTTGTATTCAAAGTTTATCAAAAATTTGGGTGCAAATTCATTTAGATCAAATGATGTTGATGATGAATTCGCTAAGTATTATTCAAAAAATGAAGTTAAGTTTGATGATAATGCTACATCAGTTCAGAATATTACACGAGCTTATAGTTCAAAGGCAGTTAAACGTAGAGAGGCCTTTGAATTGTTAAACAAAAGGAAAGGCAAAAGGAATGCTAACAAAAAGAAGAAACTCATTAGATATTAAAAGCTAAAGCTAATATAATAATAATGCACTGTATATAGGATATTGTTTTTATATAGTATAATAGACATTTTGTAAATAATTAACGGATATATCAATTTAAATACAAATGTATTAAAAACAGTTGATAATAATACAGGTAGAATGTTATACAAAGTAAAAAAAAAGGAGCTTATACGATAATTAAAAACTTACCCTTGTCAATAAAATTTTCATCGTTCCAAAGTAATGAATCGTTATTAATTATTTTTGATTTATCATAATTCAAATTTGACGAATTTTTCGAATTTTTCGAGTATAATTGAATCTTTAGTTCAGTATCTGGATTATCTGCTTCATCAAGTTTTGGTATGATCATGTTTTTCAATTCTAGTAATTTAATGTTTGATGGTACGGAAAGTGCAAAGATATCATCGTTATAATAAAATTTCAGCTTAATCTTTGTACCATCAGTTGGTGATTTATTTGTGGATTGTAATGGTGCTGAGTTTGTTGGAGGAAATGCTATTTGTTGTTGAGATAAATTTAATGATGAAGAACTTCTCCTCGTTTGATATTCATTTAATTTATTATTCGAATAAACACTATTTCTATTAGTATCATATTGTGATCTTCTATTCAAACTCGATTGTGATAAATTTTCAGTTGGTGAATTAAATCTATTTGAATTTGATGTACGATTATCAGAATTTATAATCTTCAAATTCGGTGCGGGTCTATTTGGTTCGACTATATGGTTAAAACCGTTTGATGATTTATTTAAACGGTTAGAATCACCATCCATTAAATCAAAAAAGGATAAAACCAGATTTGATTTTGAAATATAATCTGGTAACTGAAGAAGTGTAGTTAAATATCCATTAAAATCAATTAACCTTTTATGACATAAACTTTCCGTGACATCAAGGACAGGTCCTGGAATAAATGGTAAAATCCTTTCCTTTTTTTCCTTTGTATCAAATTTACCACCTTCTTTTGGCCATGCGGATAACATTTTTTGATGAAAATTGAAAAAATCTTCATAATATCTACATAAAGATCTAGTTGATCCATCCGACATTGTAACTCTGATTAAGAACCAAAATTTATTATTAGTACTTGAAAATGATTCAATATTTGTCCTGATTGGAATTAGTAACGCTTCATTTATATTTCTCTTCAAAGGAGATCTGGTTATTGAGGTGGTTCTACTAGTGGCATTATTTTGTGATGGATTTCTTGATAGATTATCATTAATGTTGTTATTATGATTCCCAACATTTCTACTGCTTGACTTATGTTTATTTTTCATTATTTTCCATTCATCAACAGTTGGTAAATTTTCAGATTCAATTATTGATTTTGGAGATTCTTTGTAAGGAATTCTAGTTATAGCATCAATTAGTTGAACGTATGAAACAGGAACCAAACCTACTTCACCAACTTTATTTAAAAATTTTGCTATATACCATTCAAATTGATGATGTGCACAGATAAAAATGATGTCACCTGCAGTAACAGACAATTCGTCAGATCTTTCAGCATTAAAATCATACAGTACAACACCAAATAGATTACCTAAAGCTTTGACATCTTTATTTGAAGAAGAATAAGAATTGGCTGATATTGTTGAACCATGTCTTTTACTAGTTGAAACTTGCGGACTGTTAGTTGGCTTTATATCAATACTACCATTTGAAGCTATTCTAGTTTCATCATTTGGTCTATGAGTTTTTTCAAAAATTTTGAAACAGTTTGTTGGGGCTCTACCTTTAATATTTTTAATTGGATCAAAAATTTCAATTGTTCCGTCAGGAGCAATATGACCATCTTGTAAAACATGGAAGAAATCACCTCTTTTAAATGTCAATTCGTTGACATTTCTGGCCTGATGAAATTGAGTCGCTTGAGCTACTTCAGTTGGTGCATTTAAATGGTTTTGAGGATTATAAGAAGGAATGGAAGTTCCAGAGGTAGTTCTTAATTTCTCCTTGGAAGATCTGTCCTTTGCTTTTTTAAAGATGGAAGACATGGAGGTGGGAAGGGTGGCTAGTGATGTGATATCAAAAGAAACTATACCTTACCACATACCAAACATGAATAGATTGGTGTTGAAATTGGAAAAAGAAAAAAAAATCGCGTTTAAGAAAAACGTTAGAGGGACTAATTTTATTAAGTTACGTTGCTAAATCGTTTAATGCTTAATGTTTATTACTGAAAAGATTTTATATAGATGCATAGTACACAGACAGGTTACATGTATAATCACATTGGATACGGAATGGAAACAGATTCAACCTGCCATCGGGTTTCTTCCCATGGATTGCCATTGTTAACACACTCTCTGTACATGTCTCGTGCACTTTTACAGTCAATAACTGACTGTTGATAAATAATGTAATCATTGGTGGTTATAAGTCGAAGAAACTCTAGTTCGGTACTTGGGAGTGATGCTGTTTCTGTTTTGTGGGGTGTATCTTGAAGTTTTTTGATAAACACCAAATCTGTTATATTCAAACCACCAATATTATCAGCCGTTTCGGGTTCTCCATCCAATTCACCAAGTACTAACGGATCTGATTGTTCTTTGTCTTGCTCATCATCTTGTAAACCATCCAGTTTTGTCAACTTCAATTTCTCCAACTGATAATCCATACCAATTGCACCACCAGGGTGATGAATTCCAAACACGTTTTTCCTTGTTTTGTAATCACTAATATGTAATTCACTTAATGCAATAGAAACGGCATCCAACATAGTTAAACACACAGTTGTTGAAATTGTTGGTGCACTCAATCCATAAAGATTGGTTTCTGACAAATCTGCTGGGATTTCTGCCAATAATAACGATACAACTTTGGGATGTCTAGACAACGTTGAATTCCTATTACACGTCATTAAAATTATTGGCACGCTTGGTGGGGTATGCTCTAACATTTTTGTCAATTCAGGTGAGTTGCCCGAAGCAGATATGATTATGAGTGAATCATAATGATCTTCTCTAATCATACCCAAATCTCCATGTAATGCCTCTGATGGATGTAGTAAAGCGGAATGCATTTTCAAAGAATTCAGAGTTGCAACAGTTTTACTAGCAATTTTGAAAGATTTACCCATACCGGAAATAATTATTTTGCCACCTAATTTAAGTGAATTATTAAGTAATCTAAGGGAAGTTTTCGTTTGATTGATGGACAAATGTGAGGTTCTGTATTGAGAGGTAAGAAGTGACATTGCCTTCGTTTGGTTGAATAGAATTAAATGTATTTTATTGATGGCATTGTCCAGTAAAGGCGACGCATCGTCTTGGATGTGCAGTGAGTAATCAGAAGACGCCCTCGTCAACGGAGTTGAGGCCAAAGACGACCCTGGAAGAGAGATCGAAGTAGAAAACGACGCAGTGTCCACCATGTCCAATGTATAGTGGTGTATGCAAACGTGTTTATTGCAGGAACAAACACCAGAAACACATCTAAAAACACTACAAACTCGTTTACCAAGGGCCACAATTGCCACTCCACTGGGCTTGAATTGTTGTTTTCCCAAAAGGGCAATTAACAGCGCTACACACATTTTTCTTCAATCTTTTTCCTTTTGGATTCTTCCAATGTGAAAACCTACCAAACGTCTTCTTTGAATCTACCCAGCACTGTCAGTTCTTTCAGAAAGTTATCCCCCGTTTGTAAGTTTCCATCTGTAGATAAAACTTCCACCAAGGCCTTACGAACACCTTGTCCCAGAATGGCAGATCCACACACGTATACACAGCCCATTTCCTTTTGTAATTGATGTTGGACCAATAAATTGTCCTCTCGGAGGAGGTCTTGAACATATTTTTTGACATCGGACCCACCAGAAATAGCAAGCCGAATTTCTAATTTACCCCCCAATAATCTTTTGAATTCTTCAAGTTCGTCTGCATACAAGAAATATTTTTCATTATCTTGTCTTAATCCAAAATATAATGTAATTCTACTAACACTATTAATCTTCCTATTTGAAGAACAAATATCTTGTAAAAATCCTCTAAAAGGTGCTAATCCACTACCTGCACATACAAAGATCATCGATCTGGATATATCAATGGGTAGTTTGAATTTGGATTTCTTAGTGAATATTCTAACTTCATTATCTAAGTTACCATTGGTTATATCCTCTATTGTCTTTGAACAAACACCATCGAATGAATTGAGCTCGTCTTTGACTACTTTCAATAATATCCCAGCATTATTCATATCCTTCACTGAACTACTTGAAATCGAAAAGTATCGTGGTCTTAAAGATCCAAAATATTCCAGAACAAATGAAATATCAATGTTGGAATAATCTTCATCTTGAATATTTAAATACTCAAATAATCTAACAAATGTTATCTTTTTGTTTACTATATTTTCAAAAAAATACTCTTTATTTTCAACCAACTTATTTAACGTGTCTTTTATACTTTCAGATTTAATAAAGTATTTATTTAAATCTTTGATAAACCGTCTTGTTAAAATATTATTAACTTCAACGAAACCATTGAAAAACTCAAAATATGACTCAAATATTATATTATTCCATTTATTAGAATCCATTCTATTAAGTGGCAACACTTTAAAAGAACAGTCACTACTTATGTCTAATATTTTCATTAATTTCATGGTATCTTCCATTTTATTCCGTGGATAAATTCCAACATGATCACCAACTTGGTATTTTAACCTACTCTTGGCCGAATTCAATTCAACATTAAAATGCATATAATCGTTACCATACTTCTTAACACTTGATAAATCAATCTTACTGAGGAATGGGTTGAATTCATTGAATGGTGGTCTAACAACATTGCTTCCACTCGACTTAATAACTTGATAAAGTGGATGAAATTCACTATTTGAAATTAATTTTATATTTAGAAAATCACTTAAGTTATGAATATAGTCAAATTTCCAGTCTTCAAAATCTTCAAAAATCCTATTTTCTGCTTCATTTCCATATCCTAAAGAACCAATTAATTTACATTCTTTAAGTTGTAATTCTTCATGTAACGTATTTGCAGCTGCTTGATAATCATCATAATATGAATTACCACACCCAAATAAAGAATAGTTGATATTTAATTTTATGGTGGGTAACTTACAAAAAAATTCAATACCATCATCACATGGCTCTCCATCTCCATATGAACTTATGAAAAATATGACAATTTCAAAATTTTCCAGTATTTCCTTTTCTAAATTATTTATTTGACAAATTTTACAAATTTCATATCCAACTGATTCATTAAATTCTTTATAAAATTGTTCAGTTAATGATTCTGAAGTTCCTGATTGTGTTGAATAACATAACAATACACGATGTAAAGACATTTGAAGTTAGAAGGATGTAAACCAAATATAAATTAATGATCATTATAAATTTCGAATTTTTCATTAATGGATGTTTTTGTTCAAATGTGAGATTTTAAATTCTCAACTTTTTTTTGACAGTTGAGCCGAAACGATGGTGGATTGTCTGTAGAGTCTAGTGTTTGTACATCTACGTAGTTATTACAATGTTTCATATAATTTTACAATCTTCATAGTTTTATTTTACATAATTCTTCTACACAAATATTTTTCCTATATAATCTCGTTAGTATCTTTCAAATACTTATCAATCATGTTTTCAAAGGAAACAGCAAAAGTCATACCCAAAACCATTTGCCAATTTCCAGCATTTGGAATTTTTTCAAAATATTTACCCTTTTCATAAATTGTTAACCATCCAATTTTATAATCATTTGGCGAATCATCTTTTGGATGTCTATTAAAAAAACCATCTTTTGCATTATAAAATTTAGAATAATTAACAGATGATGATGATGATGATAAATTAGAGTCTATAACGTTATCGGAATTTTCATCAAAATCATCATCTTCGTCGTCATCCTCTTCATCATCATCCGAATCCGCATCTTCGTTATTATTATGATTTCCATTTCCAGTTGTTAAATTTTTAAAATCAACATTAAGTTTATTAACACTAAACATTTTTTTCGAATTATTAATATTTAAGTTATTCATAGTAAGAATGGATTTTGTGAATTTATTTTTCATCTTTCTATTACATGGTCTAAAAACAGCAATTACGGGATCAAACCATTTCCGCTTTTTGAAAAATGAAGTATCTAAAAAATATATTGAATTTGTTTTAGCTAATTTGATACCTTCAATTTTAGATTTTAAAAATATAGATTTTTTCTTCTCTTTAATTGAACACGCATGTAAGTTATCATTCATTTTGTAATCATCCCCTAAAATAAGTCCATTAGTTGGATCATAATATTCTGTCTCTTTACTATTATTATGATTATTTGAAAACTGGAAATTCAAATTTCGTTGTGTTGATTTATTACTACTATTAACATTGTTTAAAATATTCCAATCTTTTTGATATTCATTGTATTGACATTTAATTTTATAATGGCCACCTTTGTCCTTTGACAATTTTTCAATAATGAAAGGTTCATAATATCCATCATATCCATTGATACCTAATACTTGTTGTTGTGTAAAAATTAATCTGAATCCCTTGTCTATTTGACTTTGTGATCCTAATGACAGTTTTGATTTTGAACTACCTTCAGGTTTTGAATCATTTGGTAAATCCAATTTTATAAAATAACTTGGTGCATTACGTACATATCTATGCCTTTTATCTGGATTTGTAGTCATATAAAATTCAAATGGTGAAATTTTAATTATATGATATTTCCAAAAATTTTGTTGTCTATACGAAATTCTTAGATTTTCAATCTCTCTTAACAAATTTGGATCCTTAATATTCACTATATCAGGAGATGAGTTTTCCTTTGTTTTGGATAATGGTGTTCTTGATAGTGTTGGAATGGGGCTTGTTAAATCTGTCGATGTTGTGGCACGTGTCGTATTTGTCCTAATACTGGACATACTATTTCTCGATTTCGGTAATTCATTGGATTCAACATCATAAACGCTGCTTTTACTTCGTCTATTCAGTGAATTCAAAAATGCAGACATGTTATTTGCTTAGGAACAATTCCAAATGGAAAACTATTTATTCTGTTTATGTACATCACATACAAAGTGAATTTAAATTTCATGTTGTGTCTCTCGAATTTTTGAAGAAAACGTGACGCAAGCACGCATGACAATACAGTTGTCGTGATTAAGGTCCAAACCTTAACAACATACATAATTCCTAATTCGTAATTCCAACGGCAGGTTAGTTGAAAATTGCCGGGTGTTTTAGATGCAAAGATTTGGAGATTTTGAAATCGGCGTTGTTACGGATTTAAAGAAGGCTAAAGAACAGCTCATGTTTTTTTCTTTACGTTGTTTGGTTATTTTTATGCAGTATCTATTTCGTTTAGATCCTGTGTGCCATGTTTCACCGCTTTGTGATTGTTAGTTTCCTACCTCATGTGGAACGGAATCTTGTGATTGCTGTGCGCAATCCAATTTTTCCGCATGGGCGGAAGAGCAGGAAAAGCTTAAATCCCTTCCTGCAAAAGTTTGCTATCATCAGATTCTAGTATTTAACGCTGATTATTAATACGTGTGCTTGAAGTTGGGTTTTTGCGTAGGGAAAACCATGATACAAACGAGCAAATTTAATTATCCGCTAAATATTCTTTCCTCGTATATGGGTAAAGCTTGAAGATTTATAAAGTTATTGTACACATTGTTGCACTGTATGAGTGTCTGTATTCTATAGAAGATGTGAAATGGTGTAACCCTCCTATTGTAAAATGTAAGCAAAGGTTGTGGAAGAAAAGTTTTAAAAAGTTGACAGCGTCTGCATTATTAGGGTGCATATATTCGGGCCAAGAACATGCAATGCTGGAGCCTACTTGATGCATATTTTAAATACCGAAAAAAAAAAATCAAACCATGACACTGTAATTTTTTTTAATGGCCATGCCAGGCAGAAATCCTGTATAGTTAATTATCATCACGCTCTGTAGTGGGAGTAACATTAGTTGTGTCTTTTTTAACATCATGGTCAACATCATTTCTAGCACGAAAATTCATGTTCTCCTGGATTTGTTTACCAATAGTAGCATTATTTAAACCCATGTTTAAATTTGTATAATTCCCATTAGGATGCATGACTATATGACCGTGTTTTTCAAAATTTGGGGAATTTGTTGATATTGAATTAACCTGATGATTAAAATTATTGTATATTGAAATACCTGTATTTGTCGGTATTGTATTTAAAAGAGGTAATCCTAAATTTTGATTATAATTTTGTGCTGGAGGTGTATTAATCAGGGACACATTGATTGATTTTTCAAATTGTTGATTTATGTCCAGTTTGGATGGCTGTGTAAATTGCCGTTTATATTGTTGTTGAAAATGTTGCTGGTATATCTGAGGATAGGCATGTTGGTTTATGTTGAATGGATCATTGTTATTGGGTTTGTTAAAGAAACTAGCTTTGTATTGATTTTGTATATTATTTCTATATTGTATTGCAGATATTGGTAGACTAGATACTTGACCATGTAAAGTTGTAGATTCTTGTGCATCATTGTTATTAATAGTATTACTATTATTACTATTATTATTAGCAATTAAGGTATTTGAATTCCCATAGTTCATTAAATATGGAGGCATTGGATAAAATGGTTGAAAAATGGTTTGTGGATTAAATTGTTGTGAGTTTTGATGATGTTGTAATTGGATAGCGGGATAAAAGGGAATGGCAATTGATTGTGGAGGTTGTGTCTGATACATTGGACTCAGTTGATCCATTTGCATCGATGACGTTGTTGGATTTAGTTGATTATTTGATAATTGAATAGATTCTAAGTTGCTTGTAGTGAACGAATTGTTATTTAAATATGTATTTGAATTGAAACTTTCATCTTTCAAAATATTCATACCTTCATTGTTAAGCAAATGATTTTGAGAAGCAACACTGTTAATTGAGTTATAATGAACCATTTGTTGTGACGTTGATGCACTAGACATTGACTTATTACTCTTATTCTTCTTTTTTAAATATTTAATTTTCCTTTCTTGTTTGATTGTAAACTGTTCATTAGTTGGTGGAGTTGGGGGATTTAACTCACATTGTTTTACTCTTTTATATTTTTTGCAATTTCCACAAGGAAATTCCATATCACATTTAACCTTGTGTCTTTTACATGGGCCACAATTATAAGATCTTCTGAATCTTTTCTTCTTGGAAACTAACATAGTACTAGTAGAATTGGTCAACGGATCATTATCAGTTTCTTGATTATGACCAATTTGATTTTCATTATTATGACTACTAGAAGTTTCATCATTATTTGCTTTGGACATAGTTAAAAAAGCAAAAGCAGAAAAAAACGGAAAAAACTGAAAAGTACTATAGTATGTGCAGTCGTTTAATTTTTTTCCGTTTGTGCTATATGAAATTCAATGCCTGCCTTGGTTTCTTTTTTTGTCGGTTATAATTTTCTCAAGATGGAAATCAGTGAAGAAGTGAAATATTTTAATTGCTCTAAACTATAATTAATTCATCTATTTATCACAGTGGTGGTGGAAAAAACCATTGAAAAGGAAATCTAGATGAAGCTATCGCAATATATAAGAGTATTTCACTGTGAAAGAATATGGTTTCTAGAGAAAAGAAAAGATGTACGTATGAGGAGATAATAAACATATAACACATAACACATCACACATAGCACAGAACACGGCATAGAGAACACAGGACAGAAAACACTTACGGCTATATGCACCGACAACTACATGTATCGATTAGTAGGCCCCGAAATGTGGGATGGGTTTATGAAAGAAAAAGACTATATTCATGGCCTTTGCACCTGCAACACAACAATAGATGCAAAAAACCGATCTGCACAAGAGAGAAAAATTCCCTAAGTTGCCTACGCTATGTCCGCTGCCTCATCTGCTGCGCTGCGACGTAATTCCTGATTCCACACAGCCCAACGCCCAACGCCCGCCGCCGGAGCTTGGCGCAAATTGGCCTCAGGGCGGGCGGTCGCCGGTTCGAGGCTACTCGTCGTCACTTTCCACGCGCTTCCTGCTCTTGCTGTGCTTCACCCGATCAAACGGCTCAAACTTGTAAATCCGGGCGTTTCTACTGTTTGCAACCTTATTGGTATCACCCAATCCAGCAGTTCGACGATGTTCGTATCCGGCAAAATGGCCCCATTCAAATTTGCCTGATCTTTCAACACTGTATTCTATTGCATCTCTTGCTATCTTCTTGATTTTCCATGATTCATATGGTTCACCATCAAACAATGTGATTGTAATTTTATTCAGATTTTCATCATTCTCATCATTATTTTTCTTTCCTAATCCATAATATCCATTACTTAAATCATCAATATCATCAAACTCTTCGCCTTCCTTTCCTTCTTCTTTTTCTTCAATCGAATCACCTTTGAAATTATCTCTTTGAAGTTTCAATAATTGGAAAAACTTATTACAACTTTTGAAAAATTGAAACAATAACTCTTGATTTTTTGCAATATTCCGTGTAGTATCTTTAATATGTTTCCCAATATGAGGAAAATTGAAAACAATATTATTTATTTTCAAACTACCTAACATTTCAATACTTTTCCCACTACCGTTTCCTGATTTTTTATTACCAATTGATAAATTTAACGATTCATTTAATTTCGTACCGTCTATGTCATGATATATTCTTGACACACCTAAATCTTTTAGTTTTTGAATGTTGTTAGCGATTGATTCTTCACCATATTTATTGTACAGTTCGGATAATGAATCAAATGAAGTAACTATGATTTTTCTTGGATTTATTAATCCTTGTTGAATAATACTCAAACTGTAAGAAAAGTCTCCATCTCCAATAATCAGTATTCTATCAGTTTGATTAAATGGGATAAATGTTTTATGAAGTGGTGGAAGAGGTGACGTTGTTGGAGTTGTTGAAACTTCTGGTTTTTTTGATGGTTTTTTTCCATTTGTGGGATAGTGAAGATTTTTATTCTTCAATTTTTGTAATTTTATCTTCTTTTGCGTACTTTCATGTTGCTGTTTTGCTAATGCATTTGATAAATTACCCTTACCTCTAGCCATGATGAAAGGTGGTATGTAGTTCAAAAGGATTAATAAATGTTCAAAAAATACATGATTAAAAACTTTAAAAAAATATTTTCTCTTTTTCACTTTTCAGTTTTCAGTACTAATGTAAGAATCTCGAGAAAAAAAGGCTCAACATAATGCAAGTTACAAAATATAAAAAATTAAATATACAAAAAAACTACTATGTAGGAAATACCTTTTCCAATTCGTCCAATTTGAATTCTTCATTTGTCAATGGATCAACAATATGAATATTTTTAATTAATTTATTATTTAAATCCACAGAATTAAATTTGGAAATATCTAATAGACTTTGACCATCATGTTCATTTCTTAGTAATTGAAATCTATTAAAAAATAACAATTTTCTGAATGAATAAATATTTTTATTTGGTAAAATAACTGGATCTTGATGTTCAAATATATTGGATTTTGATTGTAAAGAAAATGGTAATTTTGATAAAATTGTATTTAAATCAATTGAACACACTGGACATTCTGATTTCAAAAATTCATTTATAAATGTTTTATGAGGACTAGATCTAAATGAATTAAAATTGCCTTGAGATGCATGAATTGTAATACACGATTTTGTATGTAGTACACTACCACCTATATTTAAAATTGTTTGAAATTTGGTGATTTTATTCATACCATATAACAATTTAAAATTAAGAAAGAAAAATTCACTTAATTCATTCCATTTATTTGAAGATGTTAGATTATTATAATAATTGAATAGTTTGATGGAATTGTTGAAATCAATTGAAGTTAAAGAATTTAGATAATAAGATGGGTTTTCCTGACTTTTTAATCTTGCATTTTTGATTGAATTAAATAAAAATTTTGTCCAGATGATTGAAGAACCTTTTGAAATCTTTTCAATATTTTCTAAAGATTCATAATTAACCAAGTTTTTACGTGCAAATATTAAAGCATCACCGAATTTATCATTATTTATGAATTCGATAAATTCTTGGAAATTACATTCGAATTCTAAATCTGATTTAATTAAATTCGGATATTTCAATTTAATTAGTTTCAAATTTTTCTTATTTTCTAAACACCATAACTTCAAGATTTTCAAGTTTTTATTATTTTGGATCTCTGATTTAATCTTTAAACCTTGATTAATTATTTCAATATCAATAAAATCATTAAATTTAGGATCATAAGGTAGTTTATGAAATACTAAATATTCATTAATAATTAAATCATTTTCAAAATTATAAAAATCAATTAAATCAGATGGTAATTTTAATAATTTCCGCTTATCATGACCTCCAAAAGTTTTATATAACAAGTCAATATCTTTTATTCTCTTCAAACGTAGATTTAATTTATTTACGTGTTCGAGATGTTGTTTAACACGTTGATTAATTTTCAAATTAAAAAATTCTTGTGATTCGATTAATTTATTAACTAAATCAACTTTATCTCTAACATCTGCAGCACCTTTGATTTCATTTTTGATTTTATTGATTTGATAGTTTTGCTTATCTATTAACTTCTGTAAATTTTTGAAATTTTTCTTAATTATTTCTAAAGGTGTTTTAAATTGTGACTTGTGGTACGTTATATAGTAATCAGCAGATTCCATTGGGGGAAGGGAGGGGATATGTGTTGTTGTTGAAAAAAAAAGAAAAAGGAACTGAAAATTAAGAAGGCAATGGCAATTTAAAACCATTTATCTATCTATCATCATTATCTATCAGTATTTTTTTTTTAGAAATATTGCGAGATTTTTACCGTTCAATTGAGCATTTTCTTTTCTTTCAATAAATAATAAAATTCTTTACACATAAAAATAATAAACTGAATAAATAAATATAGAATAACGATATATATATAAATATAAATATACATATATGTATGTATGTATTATGTATATGCCTACTTTAATGAAGACATATGGTTATAACTTAACTTAATTGGATAATTTAGCAATGATTGCATCAGTGAATTCAGTAGTTGAAGTACTACCACCAATATCTTTGGTTGCAAATTTACCTTCAGATAAGACATCTTTAGTTGCACTTTCAATTCTTTCAGCTTCACTGTGTAAACCTAAATGTTGTAATAATTTAACAGCGGATAAAATCATTGCAGTTGGATTTGCGACATTTTTACCAGTAATGTCTAAACCAACGTGTCTACAACCAGGTTCGAAAACTGCATATTCTCTACCGTAAGAAGCACCAGGAACAAAACCTGGACCACCGACTAAAGCAGCACCAATATTTGATAAGATTGCACCATACATATTTGGAGTAACCATAACATCGAATTGATGAGGTTTTGAAACTGCTTGCATGGAAGCATTATCAACAATTAAATCTTTAACTTCGATATCAGGATATTCGGTTTGACCAACCTCTTTAATGGTATTTCTGAATAAACCATCACCTAATTTCATGATATTAGCCTTATGAATTGCGGTAACTAATTTTCTATCGTTTCTCTTTGCAAAATCGAATGCGAATCTTGCAATTCTTTCAGTCTTATATTTAGTAATAATTTTTAAAGATTCAACAACACCAGGAACAGATTGATGTTCTAAACCAGAATATTCCGCTTCGGTGTTTTCTCTAACAAGAACAAAATCAATATCATTTAATTTTGATGGAACACCGTTTAAGTTTTTAATAAATACCAAGGAAGCGTAAATATC
Source organism: Pichia sp. NRRL Y-12830 (assembly GCA_030564565.1). Lineage (NCBI taxonomy): Eukaryota > Fungi > Ascomycota > Pichiomycetes > Pichiales > Pichiaceae > Pichia > Pichia sp. NRRL Y-12830. Next base: position 137,690 of record JAJLVO010000030.1, read on the forward strand.
TAATTCTTTTCTAAATGCGACATTAAGGGATTTAATGAAAGGATCGGTTGGAGTGTGGGTAATACCTTTTAAACCAACTTTATTTCTCTTTAATGATAAGATTGCTTCATCGATTTTGGATTCGTGACCTTCTAAACCGGACATTTCAATAGTTTCGAATTCAACAGGAACGTTTTCAGATTCAAAGATTTTTCTAACTGAATCAGTGATTTCTTTACCTATACCATCACCAGGGATAAGAGTAACGGTATATTTACCACCATATTTTTTTGGGAGGGAATGGGTTGCCATTGATCTGGACATGTTGATAGTGTTAGAGATTGATTTTTTGTAAATTGAAGAGAACATAGTGACGAATTCGTTGTTATTAAAAAACGGACAATAAGATAAATCTATCGAGATTGGTATGGGAAGCTGTTAAGATTAATTTGAGAAGCCAAATAAAATTGAGTGAGATATATGAGGAGGAGAAAAGGAAAGAAAAATAAAAAACCGAGAAAAGAGAAAAACAGGATAAAGTGAGGGCCAAAAGTGAAGTTGGAGGGCCCGTGTGGAAGAATCGGAGCAGGCCAGCAAGTGCGTGTCGGGGGCGAAAAGCGAGGGCGGACGATGTGCGTGGGGGTTTTGCTGGGGAAAAGCGAGCAGAGCGAGCAGAGCGAGAAAGTTGGTGGGGAAGGTTTTTTGAAGCAAGGCGGACGGCTCCCGGAGGGGGCCAGCAGAGGGGTGGGGGATTGTTCCCGGGAGGAGACGAGGACGGGGTTCGGTCTCCGGGGGCGGTTGGCGGGGGCGGGGGCTTATGATAGCAATGTTCAGAAAAAGATTACA